>DWPT01003984.1:0-13751 GCA_018251895.1 Agathymus mariae mariae
TTAACATTCCGTCTGTACGGACGACGCAGTTCGCGTAGTCATTCGTCATGCGCACTACTAGGGAGTGCAATAGATTGCCGGCGTCGTTGTTCCCGGCTACTTGAGATCTGGGAGTCTTCAAGAGGAGAGTAAATGGGCTTTTATAAATTAGTGCGATCAATATCATAGAGTTCATCACCACTTACCATCGGGGGGATTTGGTCCAGCGGTTACTTATTAAATAAAAATAAAATGTATCTCTCATTAATCAGCTTTAATCCGCAGCCAAACAAACAGACAATTGGTGTGTAGTACCTAGTTGAATCAGTCTTTGACGTTAGTTGTAGCAGGAGTACCGACGACTTAGATGACGCACCTTTTTTCATGATAAAATGTAGCAGGTTTTGCAATAGTTCTACCCCAGGTGAATAGTACAACACGTAATGTACCGTGTGTAAAATACTGTACAACGCGAGGAAATCTATAACTCTTAACCATAATTACCTAATTCCAGATGACAATGAAACAGATAAGATCTACAGGAAAGATGATGAGGAAAACATGTCAGACAAAAAATAACGTACCTGATGGTAAAACAGCTACTTGTAATACAAGTTGTTTTAGGAATAAGACGAATTGGACGCGAAGATGCCGTTCACGTGAACTGAACGTTTTGTCAGGCATCTTCACCCAACAGCGGGGGCGCGCCGAGACTGACCCATGAGGTCACGTGGAGAACACGGGCATGCCGTTAATACAATAAAATAAAAAGATATTCCGACTTTAATTTTTCTTTATAATAATTTAAGTTTTTTTTATTAAAAACAATCAACCGAAACCAATCATACAACATCGATGTTACAAAAAATCAACAAAATTATACAATAAATTAAATTTATTAAATGGCACTAAAGGTCAAATGTTTTGATATTATTGAGGTGCAATAAAAACTAATCAATAATATTTCAATCTAAATCTAGTAATTACGATTATTTTATTACGGTATCTTACTGTTCTGTTTCAGAAAAAATTGATGGCATAATTAATGGCGTGTTTATAGAAGAGAAAGAAGTTAAGTGTTACATCGCGTGTATTATGAAAATGGCGAATACGGTCAGTGACAACTTTAGCTACTTAGTTCTGCATTCTTAATAATATAGCAGCACACACGGGACACAGTTCTGGAACTGAACAACTGCAGAAAAGTCGAAAGCTACTTGATATCATATGAAAATGAAGTTGTTTACCGATTTTATTATAACCGTACACTTGAGGTTAATTGCTCATAAAGTACGAGATCCAAGGTTCTAAATGAACCAAATATGAGTTATCGTGAAGGATAACATCCAAAGTAAATCCTTCATAATAAAAGTATTTAAAATGTAGCGACATACACATTCTCAAATTTTCAGATAAAAAATGGCAAATTAAATTACGAAGCGGCCATGAAGCAAGCCGATCTGTTGCTGCCCGAGGAAATCAAGGAGCCTACTAAAGCCGCTATCGCCGCTTGTAGCAAAATCGGTTCGTATCTCCTGTGGTATGGCTAACATTTGTGGGTGCATTTTTCCACAAGGATTTCATAAACCGATCACCTGTGTTGAGACTACAGTCGACAGCGTCACTTCCCTTGTTTAACTATTTATGTTTTATCTTTCAGCTGATTCATACAAAGATGTTTGCGAGTCATCGTTCCATGTGACTAAATGTATATTCAAGGAAAACCCAAGCGTCTTTTATTTTCCGTGATTAAATGTATGATTTTGAACAATCCATGTTTTCGTTTTAACATGATTATATTGTTTTTGCTTGTATATTGTTAAAAAATAAACACCTTCATTTATATAAATAACTTTAATTATACAATCAACTATTACAAAAACAACTTTAAGATTATACTATAAGAAGTCCATTTGAATCTGATTCATTGATTTAAACAGTTGCCTGCAAAAGAGGTCAAAACATACTTTTTGACATTGGAAATGTCTTTTCGTTCGCTCCAGTGTAGGCTCCGATTTCAAGAAAAAGTGCGATCCCGTTATATGTCGGAGAGTTGTGAAGATATTACATTAAAAAAAGGCTCAAAAGACGCGTATTCACACGAGCTATAAGGTGCAAAAATAATTATTCGAGCAAGTCAAAAACTAAAAAAGGTATAGGCAAAATAGTGTATTTTTTTTTCAGAATATTTGATTTTGGCGCTCGATATTTTAGAAACGAAGAATGATATCAATAATTTGAGTATAACTCCTCTGGACAATTTAGTCAGCTACAATTTGTGTCTACAACAGACGATCGGGTTTAGGGTTTGCCCTGTAGCCAACCTTTTAGAAAAAAGTCAAAAAGTCAGAACAACATTTTTTTTTCACAACGACAACACTTTCTGTTCGCTGAGCGACAATAATTTTTCGAATTCTGTAGAATCATTTCCCATGTGCTCGATAGTCGTGTGAGGCACGAAATCCGTGATTTTTTTGGAATATTTGCGTGTGTCTCTCTTTCTGTCTGTCTGACCATGTATCACACTAAATTCACTGAACAAATTTTAATGATACTTGGCATTTTAGTAGCTTATATTATGGGTCATAGCCTAGGATACTTGTTATCCTGGAAAATGAATATGTTGCCGCGGATTACGAAACAGAAGTTAATATACAATCCTATTTTACTAATAATAGGTTTTTAATTTATAAAACTATAAAATCCATTCATTTAATTCTTAGGTTTTTGGAAGCGAAGCGACGGTTTGAACTCATTTGGCTATTACAATCCGCATCAGTGTATTCGTGATACTCTAATATTATATATTATTAGAATATGTCATCTACCGTAGCGTTCTCCTTAACTGGTCTTAAAACTTATTCCTGCGGAATAATGTAGATCAACAGCATAAAGAACCACCAGAATAAACATTGTATCTTCAATACAATATTTTTTTTCATAAATCGCGTCTCATATAATTAGGAAATGTTGTGTTAACCATGAAGGAATCCAAGGAACTACGACAGCTATTAATTCACGCACGATTAACCTTCAGTTAAATGGTTATTTCCTACAAACCTGCCTTTTTTAAGATAATGGTCAATTGACAGTCATTTTTCCGCAGCGTCGTACTTAATTTGTAGTTGCCTTCCTCGTAACTCATAACGCTGAAGGTAAATTATATGCAATTGTATTGTCTGACCATAACAACGCCGCTTCCACGTACGGATCAGATGTCTGATTGAGACACTATCGATACCAATACCTACTTACGGCGCTATATTACCAGATCTGGTGTTAGGCCTCTGTATTTCTTACAATACTTAAAACACGAGGTTAACAGCAAATAACGTGTGTGACCCAGACCAAGTGTTCAAATGTTCTATTACCTATTGTCGTTATAACTTGGTGCGCACTACGTATAGGATATTTCGTTCATTATAATAATTCAATTAAAAACTACACATCATTTCAATAAAATACAGTCGAGCCTCGGATTGTAACGCAAGAGCCGAAGTTCTACATTAAAATTACTACACTTTATTATTTGTCTGATCACTTCCTACTGTATTATACAGGGATTTTATGAAGCTCCGTAACCGTATTCGAGAGTGTCGAATATCCGAAATAAAAATATATGGGAAACCGTAACCAAATCTGATAAAAAGGTTTAGAACAATCTCGCATAGGAGTAAAGTCTAAATGAACCAGTAACCCCGTGCCAGTCTCCACCGGCCGAGCCGCTGCACCGGACGCGTCGCACTCGTCCGTGGACAGTTTTTATTGTTAATATATTTAAGGTTATAGTTTCTTCTTTGATTATAATACCTAGAAATAAAATCAAACTGTTACCTTGTTTGTACTTTACATATTTGTTTCCAAATCCTAAATTGACCTAACTGAAATCTTACCTAACTGAATATCCGAAACAATTGGATAATCCGAATTAATTTCATATTCGTAACCGTAACCGAAAGCTGTATTATTCATAAATCCATAATATCCCTAATATTATCCATACTAATAATAAAATTGTAATGAGGTCAAATCTGTAAATGAAATATTATTTGGAAATTTTCAATGAGAGATCGAAAAATATTTTTTTTTTATTTTCAGCCGTCTGTCTGTACATCTGACAGACTAATACACGTTTTACACTAAAACCACTGACCAAATTTGGATGATACTTGTAAGTTTAGTAGTTTATAGAAAATCAAATTTAACATTTACATTATATTAAGAGGGCAGTCGATAAAATGTCGAGTGTCTGTCTGCAGTTATAACAATAAATTAACAGGTCGTAATTAATACAATTTTAAAAAACCGTTACTAATTTAGGGCGATTAAAGGCAAGGGTAGATTTTCTGAAGGGAAGCGATCGAGTTACTGCTAGAGAAATAAATATAATAATAATAAAAATATGTAGTGAAATCATGTATTATTATAAATGAACGGATTTAAATGAGACACTTGTACGGGTGCTCGCCGTTGGTAACCGACTACTCGTATCTAATTGTACTCGTTCCAACTACTACAACACCGCGCGCCACACGAACACGGCCGGTACGCCGTTCAGTGATGATGATGAGTAACGCCGCTCGCAATAGGCCTGGGTTTGAACCTGCGCGTGTTAGTCATGCGACTCTACAACGTCCTCTGGAGTGCGTCAAGTCTACCAGTGCACTGGTGCAGTGCAGACCTCCAACGTGGCCCGTCGTTCAGCAGGGTGCATCTTGAACACGAAAAGGTAGTTAAAATTTAGGGATACTTGAATTGAGCCCGACATAAAAATAAAGGTAGGTATGATTCAAATGTACAGGTAAATATTTTATTAGCAATCTTAATTGATACAGAATTACACTCATAACATCAGTTTATGATTAAATACTTTTTAAATAGAAATATTAATACATAAATAAATAAACGTTTACACACTCACACACCCTGTACTAGTATTCCGTGTCGCGGGCGGCGTGGACATACACAAATATGACATCACAAACACCCATAACCAGAGAACAAACATTTTTCTGTCTGGCCGCGAATCGAACCAGGGACCCCTCGTCCGGCAGGCACGGACGCAAGGTCACTCGCAACTGGGCTGTGGGGTCGTTAATTAATGAAAAGTATAAAACAAACGGGGGTGGTATATATAATATCAAATCTTTACACTATCTAACAGAGACATGATCTTACCTTACATGATTTAAGGAAACTGCAGTGTTAAGAATTTTAAATAATTTCTGGGTCTTTTTTTAAGTTTATCGCTTATTACAAACTGAATCAGGAGCATTTTTCGCCAGATTTTTGCATAAGTATAAGTACAGCATAATACCTACTCATAAACTTTCTAACATACTACGCACTTGAACCTTAGCAGTAGAGTGTAAATCGTAAGTAAAATGAGGAACAAAATAAAAAAGCTTTTATTGTAGTACTACCTGATCAGTGATCCAACGCCAATTGCCACTTCGTAAACGTTGCTACGCACCGTGTAATATGGGTCACTAATCATAGGTTATATATCGTTATGTATATCCGTATTGGGGCGGGCCAGAATACTCCCCCAAGCCCATGCTGGCAGAACAGGGGGTCATAAGAGGCGACAGAAGCAAGCCTGCTTGGTGGTAGGGCTTCGCGTAAAGAATTATATTATCAGAAAGCCGTGAAGCCTGCCTGGCTAGCTATCACGCTGATGCTTGAATCTGCCGCCTAACGACTCGTCTTGTTCCGGCTGGGGGCTTTAGAACCAGTCTTTTCATACTTACCTTCTCATTTCCTGGCCAACAACGCAATAGTGATATCTTTGGTGTAGCTTATGTCCATGGGCGACGATGACTACTTACCATCAGGTGGTTCGTCTGCTCGTTTGTCGGCTATTGACATTATATATATATATATATATATACAATTTTTTGAAACTGAACGAAGCCGCGGCGACCTACTAGTTATATATAAAATAGGCATTTGAAATACCTACCATTATTTAAACTATACATAATGTCCAAACGTAGTTAATAATTAGTTTTAAATGGTAATTACGTGAACAACGCTCATGTTTAATGGGCCAACAATCAAAATGAAACAACTATAAAATATCGGTACGGTTTCAATTTGACAGTCGTATTCTAGTTCCTCGCTCAAAATGTGTATTACGAAATTACTGTTAGTTTGTTATTTTGCAGGGATTACACTCGTGAGTATCTCTTACCTATCTTAAGGTAATCGTTTCGGCAGACACTGGGTCCCCAGGGGAGGTTTGCTTCAGTGCAAATATGACAGTCAAGCAGGCAAGCCTGAGCTATAATATAATAAGCTTCCTAACCAACCTCACTAGATTTTTGCCCAGTGGCTAAAAATGTGATTTAGCGTTCCCGTTGATGAAAGACCACATCGTTTCTGTTGACCCATTTCGACCGATTTTTCATCAGCTCGGCACTACAAATCTAAATGTTTGTAGCGATAAAAGCTCACAATGAACGCTGCCCTTCCAATCCTACGCAAACGTGTGTGAACACTCAATTTAAACAGTCGACCCGAGCATATAAAGGGTCACCTAGTTTTGTTTTCCCCGCCCCGATAGCATTTGTTAATATTCTAGATACAACTACATCGACGAAATTCTGGTGACTGTAGCTTTGAATCATTGCCATCACAAATCAAATATATTGTATAAACAAACGCAGTAGTCGTACAAAATTCCATACAACCAAACTAACTCACAAAAAGCCTGTGTTATAATATCTTTGTATGATCCGATAGCTTTCTTTGCTTGCAACTGATCTAAGGTTCATATAGGCAAAATCAGAAAGAGAAGTCAAGCACTGGTTCATCCAACAAGGAGCGCAATGCATCACCGACCACGCCATCACTGACGAAGAGTTCCAGTTAATGTATAACCACACGGTACCAGACTCGAAGAACGCGAAATGTTTCTTGACGTGCTTATTTACGAAAACCGAATGGGTAAGAAACAGTTTTCTAAGATTGCAAATGGTAGGTAGAATACGAACATAATCCACATTTGATTTGTAAAGATCAGAGGCGCGGGACGATTATTTATATGAAAGTAGAAAATAGACGTGCAGTTTCGTTGACGGGTTGAGTCTCTGTAACCTAAGAATTTTTGAAGATTGTCTATATTAAACAGAACCACTTAATACTTTTTTGAAGTCGATCTTAGTATTGAATATTTCAGGTGGTGCGTCCCCATTGATCGGGTCATCTGACGTCTACCATCAAAGCAATACACTGAAGGTTTTTCATACAGTAGTTGTAAATATAACTTAAACTGAGTAACACTGAAAAATATAATATAGAATTAGAAATATTGTCCTTAAACTAGTTAATATGATAAGCGCCTTACAAAAATTACCGAGCAATGAAACACAGACGAAATTTTTGAAACTTTGCATTGACAGATGTTAGGACCTGTTGCAGTCATTACCAAAATTTTAAATGAAACTTTGGTAAATCGAGAGTTCTAAACGAAGGATTAAAACAAAATGTCTTAAAACCTAATTTATTGTTATTGTCAAATTGTAAAACCTTAAAAAATTGTCAATTTACGAATTGTCAAATTATCAACTACCTGCTTAGATGCCGTTCACATTATTATACTAAATAATTTTACGAAGTGTTTTGTATAATAAAATCTAATTTACGCGACATATCTTATTATTAGTATGAAACCCCTCCCTCATTTTCCATGCTGCGAGCGCGCCTGCAAAAAGTACGCCACTATACTTCTAGTAATACTTGATAAATATTTTCCAGATTGACGACAAAGGGATGTTTTCAGAGGAGAATGCCATAAAGACCGCTGAGCGTAACCACTCTGACGAACCTATAAAGATAGAAAATGCAAAAAAGCTATTTACGTTGTGCAAAACAGGTCATAAATAATATATTGTAAAATTTGGACAGTTGTTTTTACAATCAGTTAAAGTTGTTAAGGTTAACCTTAACAAGACCGTTAAGAGAAAAAAATTAACTTTTACAAATAATCGGCAGAGCGATTCACGATAACTATTTATTGCAGTAAATGACGAGACATACAGCGACGCGGACGGTGATTGCGAGCGTGGGGCGTCGCTAGCGAAGTGTTTGGTACAAAATGCACCAAAGGTATAGTAATATACTGGCTCCCAATACTCTCTCCGGTCACCATCTGCCTGGGGCGGCACGCTGCGTCAGCGTCTGATGGTGGGAGAGTTAATGGAAAAGTAGACACTGAACACGCAAAGGCCTTAATGTTATTTTGTTGTCTAACGATAACAATAGGCACAAAGTGAACTTCCTCGGTTACTTTTAAATTATAACATTGAGATCGTTAAATGAAACCTGGACAATTAGTTCGTTTAAACGGTAATTTTTGACACGTATGTTGCTCTATTTCCAGATGGGGCTTAACCTGCAGTGAGCACCACTTCGTCATTTCAAACCTCCGCGTAATTAATAGTTTAGAGGCGATAATAAAAATGTAGGGCAATATTCGAGTGTTTATTCAAAACATTACAAAAACATACAATCTTCACAAAATGTATTAAATAAATAACCTTCAGCAGTAATATCAATAAAAGTAAATTCATTTACTAGTGCAACCAGTGCCCGGAACTATCAAAATATTGCGTTTAAGTAAATAAAGCTGAACAGATGATTAACCATGACAACAAAACCGGCCCGACGAACCGATACGATGGGACGGATATAATGAAAAAACAAAACTAACCATTCAACGCGAAGGATCTTAGAAAACGTTAACACCATCATTCGATGTACTGCGCGGTACCTTTAAAACGGAATGAATATGTATATTTTTTGTTCCCTTTGATATGTTCGCATCGCATCGCGCTCGTCGCCCGTTTATCATTCTAGTGTCTTCGTTCATAAACATCAAGTTCCTGGAGCCAACTCGTTAAAAGTTTATCGTCTCGTGTGAGATTCATGTGAAAGTGGATAAACAAACTGCCAACGGTGGTGAACTACCATTGTCGCACATATTTTTAATATTGGACAGTGCCAAACATTGAAGTAACAACCAACCAGCTTCATTAGACACCGCCACGCTGCGACACGAAGTTCGTTTACCGTTCACATCGGTTCGTTTACCGTCCATTCGGACGTCGTATACTTGTCACACGTAAAAAAATTGTGGCCTACGTACGCAGACATTGCGAGCAGATTTACGGGTAAAAACATATAATCGAGTAATAAATGTCAGAAAAATTACACGATATACGTTTTAGAAGTAAGCTGCCCGCTGCCAACGGAGACGACAAGTGATTTTTAAATAACATTCAGTCGATATGTTGGCACGACTTTATAAACTTACGTTACATATTAAATTTAGTTTGTTTTATACATTTATGTGATTATAATATTTCATTACGTTAACAACATTGTCAGCGTGTATAACATGCGAGCAATACGATGATGTTAAGCGCACCACCCGCACATAACGTACCACCGCGGCCGCCGGTCGCGTACGTATGTAACTCGACAGTCGCTTGCAGAACGGAGACAGCGGCGTGATGGAATCAAAGACGACATTTCATTTATACCTTTTTTTTTACATATTTTTCAATAATTATTTAATTATATATATACACGCGCACACAAAACATCACGTTGACAGCGAAAGCGGGTAAACGTATTGTTTGGAACATTGTTTTGTAGTGTCTGTCCGAGGTGGACGTATGAGTGATAATTTTGATATCTGCTCGTACCTCGAACTTATGCAGATATGAGGGATGCGCATGTGCGTGAGATAAATCTTTGTCAGTAGTGATAAGAGCGAAAACGTAATGTCGCTCGAGCGCGTCGTCCGCGGCGGCGGAGGCAGCCGGGCCGAGCGACTTCGTTTTGACTTTTAATAGTCTTAATCTAACACGCGGTTACCGTCGGTACGGTCTTCGAACCGCGTAATGAAAATAGTAACAACGCCTTTGATAACCAACAATCAGATTATTACATAATTCGGTATAATTGTAACAGACTAGTTACTTACACTAACTCGGACACGCCCCGTTGAACACTACTAAACGGACACACACCACACACACACACACACACCAATTAATGGTTGTGTATTTTATGATCACCGTACCATAGTTTATATAAAAGATGAATCCAAACTTACATTAACATGATCGTATGTACATATACCACAGGAGACTGCGGCGTCACCCATATAATTGTCATCGAAGGGTCCGCCTCGTCGCCTCCGGCACGAACTGAACGCGGCAGCGCACGCGTGGACTAGGGATGTTATGGATATAACATTTCGAATCCGGATATGGATATATGAATTATATTTCATCAGTTCCGCTTACGGTTACGGATATGAAATAATTTTGGATTATCAGATTGTTTGGAATAAATTTGGTTACGGATATTAGATGGCTCACGACTTGGAAAAAAATATAATGTATTTATAAAGCAATAGCTTGAATTTGTTTCTAGGTATTATGTGGTATTATAATCACAGAAAACATAAATTAAATAATTAAAAATGTCAAAAATTAGAACAACGCCACTGATGTTTCGGATCGGTCAGCGTGAACAATTCGTAGCGCGTTTTATTTAGACTCTACCTATATCCGAAATTATCCGAAACTTTTTTATCGGATTTGGTTACGGTTTCGGATATATTTTTATTTCGGATATCCGATAGTATCGGTCACGGTTATGTATCTCCATAACATCCCTGATATGTACACGTAAAAGCTCCGTTAATATAAAACGTCTTACTTTTCGAACTTCGTACGTCTGAACTACTTTTAAAATCATTTTCTGTTGAAACGGTTCCAGAAACGTTTACACCGTATGATCGTGTTTATGTTATGAAGTGAGAAATATAGAAATGACTAAATTAAACCAACTTAACAACTAAATAACATAACGAACCACTCCACTACATTTGCTAAAGGACGTTTCGAAGATAGTAGTACTTACTGAAGTAGGATCCGCCAGGACGATCAGTGCTGTGAACCGATCCGTGCCCACCACCGGCTCACTTGAACCCTCTCACACAAGTCATATTCCGTCTTACTCTTTACTACCTCCAGCCCTAGTGAACGATACGTGCGATGCGAGCTATATTACTTATACGTAGCATGTAGAAAAACAAAAAAAGTGCATATTCTTATCATAATAACGATATTTTTGAAAAATGATAGTAACTATGTTTATGATTCTTTATTTACTAAAATGATCGCCCGTACGGAACTCGAGAAACGAATACATTTTGTGCATTAAGCATACATAAAATATAATACAGTTTGATTCGATATAATCTCTCAAGTAATTCACGTAATTTAAACCTTTCAAACTAAGGATGTTACGGATATGAAATTTGGGATCTAGATACGGATACTGATATATTTTACCTGTTTCAGTTACGGTCACAAATATAACAATACAACGCATTATATTTACATTTATATATTATACTTTATTTCTAGGTATTAGTTCGTATTATACTAAAGAAAAACCAATAGCCTTAAAAACGTAATAATAAAAACTGTCTAAAGTAAGAGTGACGCGACCAGTGTGTCGGCTCGGCCGGCGACGACCTGTCGTAACGTCATTTATGTAGACTCTGCGCCTAGCCGAAATTATTCGAAACTTTTTTATCGGATTCGGTTACAGTGTTGAATATATTTTTATTTCGGATATCCAAAAGTTTCGGTTACGGTTACGGAGCTTCATGACATCCTTGTTTCAAACACACCCAACCCTGGCGCGGTGAGCACAAAGCAAGAGTATCATGAGCCAACTTCTACCACGACATTCATACAAACCGCAACGCGCTCATACAATAAATATATTTACTACAATACAATGATTATACACACAGAATGGTTACATGGTCGCGTACCGGCTGCGGCCGCGTTAGGCGCAAAATATTACAAACAAGTCCGCGGGACTCGTACGTACATCACTGCGAGACGAACGGGACATTTTTGTCGTCACCACGCTCGTACGACTCGGCGAAAACATCGGTATGACGTGACGCTAAACGTATAATAACATCGCATCAACTTCACGGGTGTATCCAAGTAACCTTCATATTGCGCATGCCCTAACGCGAAAGTTGAAACACGAATAGACGTAGATCACCGAGAGGTAACAAAGGTAACCGTTTTACATAGTTTATATAAATCAGACAAGGGTTCATATCGAAGTGTACCGGGGTCCACGCCGATCGGCCTCCTCGATGTAAGTGTCGGTGCCACCTCGAGGTCATTCGATCAGCACCAGCTGCCCCTCGGAGACGGCGTCGTCCCCCTGATGTTATATGCTGTCGTAGCCGTTGGGGTCGGGCGAGGTGACCGGTCCGGGGCCCCGCGCCGGCAGTTTGAACCCGTTCACTGCGAACGCCCAGCCGTCCTGAAAACAGGTATATTCGACGCCTTTGTAATTATTGGATCTCGTTACTTGCTACATAACTCGATGTTCAGTCACTACCGGCTGCAATTAAACATACTGAAAAATAAAACATTTTTTGCGGTGACGCGAATACGGCGCAATAATATTGCAGCAATTGCTTCTTCGTCGTTAGTGTAAAAGAAGATGTCGAAAGCTACATCGCATTATATAATTTTAAATAGTACATTTTAAATTTTACGATCATTATTGGCTTTGTCTCGTGTTATGCAAATCGCTGCGCACATCAGTCAATATTTTTAACAAGGTGATCGCAGATGTACAGTATGCACACGCTACTGTTGGGGACCACGAGGGTCCGACGACATTGCAGTTATATGTAACGAGACCACGTGACGAAAGTATAAGTTTTCATTAATATAATAGTGTTTATAATAATATAAATATAATATAATGTTGATTTAAGTGTGTGCACCTAATTAACATATCATTATAAACTGGTATCTCGCCGAGGCTTACCTTAACAAATACCACCGGCATTGTTACACGACTGAGATTTTCTAATTTCATGAATTAGATTTATGATAATAGATGCAGTCACGAACGTATAATTTTAAAACCCTCTTAACAGAATGTCCATACAAAGTTTTGATCCATTTCCCGGGATGCAAGCATCCTTGATTATGACCCACTAAATGAGTTACAAATATGTGATATTCCATCCAAATCTGTTCAATATTTTTAGAATCCTACGTGATCAGACAGAAAGGCCAACAAACTGACGGACGGACGGACAGACAAAAATTTCAACAATATTATGTTTTTCCTCTGCATCGGTAACTACGTACATTCATCGTCATTACATACAATAATGTCCCACTGCTGGGCTCGGGACTTCTTTCGCTATGAGAGGAGTGAAGGCCCTAGTCCGCCATGATGGCCAAGTGCGGATTTATCAAAATTCACATACCTTTAATAACATTATGAAGAACACATCAAGTATGCAGGTTTCCTCATGGCATTTTTTTATTTACCGAAGCAAGTGATAAATAATTTGTAATTAGTTGTGCGTGCAGGATTCCAACTGGCGTCTCCCGTGCGGGTGACTGATATTTAATCCACTAAGTTACCACTCCAAGTAATTATGAACAAGTTCAGCCGTGTCACGGTTTTATTATTAGATGACGACTCCGTAGCCCAGTTGGTAGTGACCCTGCCTACCGAGCGAGGAATTCCGGGTTCCAGGTTCGAAGCCCGGCCGGGGCAGATAAATGTGACAGATATTTGTTCTCAGGTCATGGCTGTTTCTAATGTCACATTTGTGTATGGCCATGCCACCAGCAACACAGGGTATCCTAGTGCGTGCGTGAGAGTGTAAGTGTTTATTTATTTACTCATTT
>DWPT01003985.1:0-13750 GCA_018251895.1 Agathymus mariae mariae
CGGGAATCAGCAGTACACGTGTTTATGTATAAGTAAATATGCAACGCGACCATGGCTAGCCACCGGAGATGCGTTCCGTTGCGACACACCTGCCGTCCTTCCGTCTTGAGTATAAGGAGTGTGTAAAATGGAAGGCGTATAGTGATTGTCTTCATTCATCAGCCTGTATTCGCTTTTCGTTGTGGTTAGAAATAAATTCGCAGTTTATTTATTTATCTCTAAGTAAATACTAAAGCTTACTTATTTAAGAAGACGATAGGTTTATTTATTGCTAAAGGCATTATTTGCCAATTCAGTTTAGGGCACAGGGTAACATTGAAAGGGATTGCAAATTTTACACGTTTTAAGATTATATAAGGTGTGTACCACATATTTTCATTTCTAGTTACGTTAAATATATGTAAAGTTCCTGACATATTTTTACATAGTGTTTGAAACATCTTTTATCTCTCAATAAATCAGCATATCGGATAAATGAGCATAAGTCGACAGCAAACAACCTAATTCATAAACGGGTTGTTAAAAAAATTGGGATCGTTCTGTGGGCAGCATCGATGTCTGCGCATCTGCTCCAACGAGTTGGGTGCACCTGCCGCCGGCCGAAAACAATCGCGAAACACTGAACGGCCCTGCATGCAGCAGGTGGTGGCCGTAGTCGTAGGAACGTGCATCTCGGATGCGTAGGTATAACTCGAGTGTTTCACTATATCACAGATAGATAATCACGATTTTCACTTTTCAATCTATCGGACATCTTACGTCCAAAAGGAAATACACGTAATCGATCGTCTTTTTTTTAAATAATAAATTAATAAAGGGAAGATTGTCGATTTCACTCCATAATTAAATAAGGTTTGGAAATAATTTGAAAGTTAATATCGTCAAGTAGTTTTATTACGTTTCATTATTATATATGGTTGGATATGAGGATATAAACGTAAATGAAAAGCGGTGAAAGTAAACTTCTTAGACACATATTACCTAAAATTAACTTCACGTCGAGTATCCATTGCTTAAAAATTTCAATATTTTAATAGTTTTATTAAATTTTTAAGATAAATGTAATTATGGGATGTTATTTTTTATATTATATGTATCCTTCCCTTTGTATTAGAACTCGTTGTGTAATAACGAGATATTTATTCCTGCCCTACAAGTAACAAATATTCTAGTTTTAAATATGTTGTAGGTTGCACAGGAAGTGTGTTGGCCTTTGCGGTTAAAGTTATTACTCCGTTTAAAAGCAAATTATAAAGTTGCAGCTTAACTAAATATCACTGGAGAATTAAACTACGCAGGATACCATATTATATATAAGTTATTTTGATCTCTGAGTTTCGTACAGATAATCAAAAAATAAAAGGCTTTGTAAGTTAAGTGATATCTAGCTATGTAACTTTATAATATGTGCGATATTTAGTAACGTCCCTGAGTTTGTGAACTTCCTTTTCGTCGCCTTCCTGAGCGGCGGTTTTTACGCGTCACATGTCGCCCCACCTGACGCTGGTGATGCCACGTGCAGGAACAAATACAATCATCGTACAATCCATTTGGCAACCGTTTAAACATACGTAAGAAATACTTGTGATGACGTATTCTTGTACTTAGAAGCTAGATACTTTAAATCTGTTACTTTCAAAAACTGGCAAATAAAAAAAAAATTACATTACTCCAGAGATGAACACCGTGAGCTTATCCGTTCCGAAATACGTGACTTATTGCCTTTTTCAATCACACCTGCAACATCTCATTATAACATGTATCTTATTTTGATTGTTTGAACAAGTTGTATGCTAATATGACAATTGAAATCAATTTCGATTTGCCCTTTAAAAGGTCATGCATATGTTTTAATATTTTTGTACGTAGGCGTTTAGGATACATCCTAATATGATTTGTATGAGAGTGGAATGTTGTCAGAATCATACGAAATTTAATATATAAATTCGTTGAAAAATGTACATCCATTTTAGCGATTATAGTCTATGAATCGATAAATCAAAATAACTAAATACATTGTCTACGTTTGTAATAAAATATTTCTGGACTTTAAAAAGAACAGGTGCTCGATGATTACATAAATTTATATTTAGCTGTAGAACATTATTGCTTCTGAATATGTATCAGCGATTTTGCACTTGGCATGTAAATCGATCGTTTAGTTCGAGTTAACGTTTGAACCCCAAAATCAATTACTTGCATGACTTTGTTATAATTTTAATTACAATTACAAAACTGACTTTGTTATAATTTTAATTACAATTACAAAACTGATTTTAAGGTTTGTAAGAGGTATGTGTAATAATAATATTAAATTGCAATTCTTTATTTTCTACTTTGGTCTAGATTGTTTTCGTCAGATAGCAGTCGTTAACACGTTAAGTGCGAAATCAGGTCTGAAAGACCTGGTCCATGTCTCGCTTGCAGTGTGGCTAAGAAAAACATAGACGTCTCTGTCGTCTTCCGTATTACAAGCCGTCGGGTGTCATAGTAACATGCGAGGCTGGGGTGGGCAAGTAGCTGCATCGTAGCAGCGTGTGGGTTAACACTCCAAACCTCGTCCTAGAGACATGTGCCCTACAGTGGACTGTTAATGAGCTGAAAACATTTATGTGTGTATTCACTTGTATTAATTGTAATGTTCGTACATAATACACGATACAATAATTAAATAATAGTAATTCATTAATTATGTTATTATTCTATAATAATAGTCGATTGTCTGTTCGTTGCAGGTGCTATGGCATCTGGACATATTCCGTCGCAGCTTCCGAGAGCTCACAGGTCACGCTTGCCTAGGACCGTCGTGCATTTTTTGCGCTCTGAAGGTACGTTCTAATTAATTCCTTATTAAAACACAGGTGGGTATTCCGCGTCCATGCGTTTAACAGGCGTTGAACTATTGATCGATTGTAATATCCACTCGGGCCATAATTGTCGAAGCCGACGTACACTTATGGACAACGAATACATCTGCTAAAACATTATTGATTATTTGCAATAGTTGCAACAAAGGTGCGCAGTGTGAACATCTGCTTGAATTTACCTCTGAAACAATAAAGTTAAAAGTCAGTCAAAAAAAATTACACGATCCGTCCTACTACATTTATAGACGACGTTATTGATATCTGCTTACAACTGGGACAGTTGTACGTGGAATTAGAATAATAACGATATATTGGAAATAAAAAGCGCTGATATCCCAACATATCTGTCAATCAGCTCTGAACGTGTCAAGTGATCGACCGATTTAAGAATTTGGATGCGATCAGAATTTGGATGGGCGATGCTTGTGGCTAACCTAAAGCGCTATTGTGCTTCGGTGGCCATATTATGTAGTCGATACGTACTGTGATCGTGTCCAGTCGTCGGAGGCCTGTGGCAGAAAAAAATCCGTAACTAGACTTGGTGGTTAATCTTTATCAATTCACACTGAAGACACGTGTTAGTATATGCTCTCGACTCGTCAAATAATAGGCATACAAAGTATTTTTTATGCTATATTGAGCACAAGATGTAACGAAAACAAAAATAATATAAACGACAAGATGGCCTCGCCGCGACCGTGCCCGCGCGCGACTCCCAGACGTGACCTTTTCGTGAACAATGCCCTCTATTCTCTTGCTAGTCAACTATAGCCACTAGTTTCGACTTTCGACACCTTTGGCTCATTAAAAAACCAATTTTGATCTACGAAAAGTAGAGCGTGCTTTTAGATGTATTGATAGATTCGTTTTATATTGTAACAGCGGCTGTAAAACTTGACTGAAATCAGCAATGTTATTGCTTGTATTAACAACAGTTCATGATGTATTAAATACAAAATTGTTCGTAAAAATTCTCAATTGCCATGTCTTATATAATTAAAGTGAACGTGTTTCAAGCTTGAAATAGCTTCTTTATTACGCGCTCGAGACCAGATTCATGGGACATTAAAGCTTAATCTACTGGTCGGACTGGTTCCAAGGATGGAACGCCATGTCATGATTCAGCTACCTAGGTTTATGTGGTAGGTCTGTGCTATGATGGCTTTTCACACTCTTTACGGCCGTAGTGTGGCTCGAGTCCAGGATATCTTGTTATTGTTGAAATTTTATAATTTTATTCCTACCAACATTCCAGCGTCTTTTAATTTTATGAAGTGAAACTGTCCAAGACAGTCCGGTTCATATGAGAAGTTAACACATTTTGTATATCAAAGTCGGGTGATTAATAAATCTAGAAAAGGCGGAGGTAGTTATCTCAGGAGCAGGATAATTTAGGCCAAAACAATCAGGATATGTTTTGATACAAAAGCATAACTAACTAATGCGGTAATGTTCGTAAATGAAGTTCTTTTACTTACACAATTATGAAATCTCAATACAATACTGAAATTAACTGAACAATTTAATTGAAGTTTATGTTACTAAAAGTAATATAATTGTGTAGTATGATTTTTAAATTGAAGAATTTGAAATAACTTTAACATGCACTAAGGCGTAGTAGTTTGTAATTATGGACGAATAGTTTGCAAGTGAGAATTATGATATCATATAACAGGGTAGGTACCTACAATGCAGCTCTCACGTAGATACGTACAACCATAAGGTAATTATAAACTTTTACTTTGAAGCGCGACTTTCTCGTAACGGTAATTAGTGCATATTACGTGTTGTTATTCAAAATAACTGGTATAATAAAGATATGCAAGTCACTTTACCCTTTCTTAGGCATCTCAACATAATTAACTTTCTTAGCCATCTATTGGTAAACATCTTATGAAAATCCTTGTTATCATTTTCGGCATTATCGCATACACACAGAAAGACAGAGAGAGTTTGTTTTACATACCAACTAACTATATATATACAGCCTATGTAATTTCTTTATTGTCAATATTATCTATTTTTATTCCAATCAACATTCCAACGTCTTTTAATTTTATGAGGTGAAATCATTGATGACAGTCCTGTTCGTATGAGAAGTTAACAATAACTATATAAATTCGGAATAATGTGCCTCTCAAATGGTAAAGATTTTTGGAAATAGTTACCGTTGTTCCGGAGATTACCCTCCGCCTATACACAAACTTACAACATTCACACACTCTCTTTATAATATCAGTATGTATTTTATTTGAATTGTGTTACTTTATTTTCAAATAAATAAACGCTCACACCTCACACATCTTTTTTTTTTATCGAGGCACTAAAACTATTGATACAATTGCCACGGTTTGCAGCTCGGTCATTATTAAAATGATATCTGAATTGCGATATTCCAGAAAATTGTAATAACGGAAACTAGGCTGTTAAATACAAGCTAGATTGCATTGCAATGCAATATCTGCCTATCGTGTAACCCAATTGTTTGGACGACATATTTCGTAGCAATATTAGCCATGATCTAGGCACGTTCTAGTACTGCGTGACGCCGCTATGTGTCGCCAGCGCGCTGACGCTCGCCGATACAATTATGGCTGTGGTAATATTACACCATTTACGATACTATTTTTTTAAGAATATTTGTTTTCTTTTTTCTGTTCTTTAAGTTTTTTTTTTATTTATATTTGTTGCCTACAATTCTATAGTCTTTTATCATTTTTATATTATGTTCCGTTATAGCTATTTAACTGTTTTTAAATTGCTGTATTTTTATTGTAAGTATTTAGTACAAAAATAATGTAGGTTATTCTATTGTGCTGAAAAAATACACTAAAAAAATTATGAGCGACGACCCGAGGTCCCCGTCGATAATAAATATTGTGCTCCGATTGCCGCCGTGATTGGCAACTTGTAAATGTTCAAGAAAAAGTTATAAATTCAGCTAGTCAGTGATTTCAAGTAAGAACACTCACACACGAACAGACACACTTATTATTTTATAAGCTACTGCCGTTATTTAAAACGTAATATTTAATAATGCCCGCGGTCTATATCTATTTGTATGAAATTGTATGTGAATGGAATGGACTCAAAATCTCATAAAGGTCATTTGTTTCGCATTGATAGTAATAATTTATTTTGAATTTTAAGTAAAAAGTGAAATATTAATTACCTGATCGTGCGCTTACGTAACAAATGTAGAGCTGCAACTTTACATTCTGTGTCGACCGCAAAATTCTATTATCATTTGTTTATTTTACCAAATAAGCAATGTTTGCACCAAACTTTAATTAAGGCATTTAAGACATATTTATAGGCGTTTAATTTCATATAAACTTTTTTTGGCAGTTAGATTAAATTTAATATTTGTCTAAAAGAGAAGCGCGTATTGGTTAATTCAGAAAATAAATTATTTCGATACCTCTACATGCGAGTGTAATATGATTTTACGTACACGTCTCACTTTGTTTGATCCAAGGCGATAATTTCTTTGTAGCCATTGATTGGAGCTATTAGTTTTACTGACCCAAATCACGCGAGAGCGTGATCCTATCATAGCTAGGTATATATACTTTATTAAACTCTTTAGCCAAACTGGACATATCGATGTTTAGGGTTGAATTTATTCAACTAATTATGTAGAACTATTCATTATAATATGAACTCCTGAAATTTACAAATATCCCGACTTAGGTCGGGTTCAATAGTTGATATATACACATACATTTGAGGCCTATGTATATCCGGAATAACCTTTGATTCATAGCGTACCTGTCAAATGATAAAATATTTTTTCAATTAGGTGCCATGGTTCTAGAGATTACCTTCCGCATATACACAAACTCACAAAATGTTTTTAACATTATTGTAGACTATAGATTACTAAAGATTATCATAGGCCGAAGGTGCGAAAAAGTTTATCAACTGAGCTTTTTAGTATTGTTTTCGTTTAGAAATTATATTACTGTTATGTTACTACACAATCATGCCACGAGATACATCTTACCTTGCTAAATAACACATTTAACATTTCTAAGCCACCTAAAGTCAACATAAACAGTCAAGGAGTGCGTTGCTCCCAGTTTTTAAATGTAACACAAACCTGTATTATAAGAGGTATAGACAATCACACCTCGGGTTATCCAGAGACCAAAACAAGCAACACGGAACAGCCCTGGCAATGAGATATCTACACCTACTCCACAACATAGTATACTCGTACTGTAGCGGGCACGCGCAGCTGCAAGACCGGTTCGGCTTCTCGCTTACACCAGCGACTGCGTTGTCATGTTCTATACTCCTTACTATTCAGGTATCTATGGTTTAAATTTCGAATTGAAACGGTTCGTTTTTTGAATCGTTCGATCGATGGTCTCTGCTCATTAAACGCGACCTCTTTTTTATATCTTACGTCCAACTTTAGGAAACAATTGAACGACTTTTCTGTAGTAGTTGTAATATATTATGAAAGTTGAGATCTCAGCTTTCAAATCCAGGCAATTTTTTTTTATATAAAAGATGGTAGAATGTTTCCTTAAATAGAAACAAAGATGTGGGTGTATTAAATTAGGTTAGGAAGGTGAAGATCGACTTAAGAAGGTGAAGAACTTCGGTCACTGTTCTTATTGCGTTAATACTCTTCTATAAATATATTTTTTTACATAATTACCGTTTTCAATATAATTCGATAACGTGTCGCTAGCATCTTTTATTAACATTTGTGTTGTATAAAAATATCATATTTGAAAGGAATGTGGAAAAAAATTTCGCGGTTCAGGATTAATGTATTGTACATTAACACTCGATACCTGACGTATAACAGAAAAATAAGGGTTGATATTGTAACAGCATTCAATGTAAGCTAGAAAGTATTTGTGCGTTTGTTGACATCCTCTAGCGGCGATATTCCGAACTAAATTTGCAGTCGGCAGTTGCTTCCAAGAAACGAAACAAGGGTGATTTAAACTAGATCACAACGATGTTACAAAAACATACAAACAAAGAAGTAAGAGCTTCAACGAGTTTCCGTTCGACTCCCACGCCGTCGTTAGCGATCAAGGCCCCGCCCACCGATCGACAACAATCAACTCGGCACCGACTAATATGGGATAAACCGTTTACTTGTCACTTCAATATAAAGTAGTCATTGTCGCTTGCAACGAAAGCCTGATAAATCCACCAATTATAGAAATCATGGTTACAATTACGTGCAACTTGCCCAAAGTCCACCTCCACCGACCTGCAGTGGTGCAACGTAGTGTTGTCTGCTCTAGGCCCCTAACTGCGATGAGAATCATCGGTGAATCGCTAATGAAATATAACATAAAATAAACATACAACTCAAATAAGTAATATAAATAATTTTAACTGGTACAGAATTAAAATTAAGATAACAGATATTTTTTATTTGTAAGTATTGCGTCAAATACATATAAATACATTTGATTGAATACCGGTACAAACAGTGCTTCATTGAACTCTTGAATTGAAACAAAAATATAAATATATAAGATAAATAAATATAAACATTACTTATTATTGGTGTTAATAAAAACAAAATAGATCATAAAGAAATTGCTTTTAATATTGGAATACGTCAAATATTCCAACGGATGCATTATTGAATCCTATAGCTATTAAATAGATTTAACGCAACGGTTAACTTGCAGTGTTATTAGATGAGGTCATATTTATTCAAATATCATGTGTTTGCATGCAGCCTATGTCATTAGTTATCAGGTAGATTAGCAGCACCAAATTGATAGAATATGAGGTATAATATCATAGGTTATCCGTTAAGCTCCAATAAGTATGTATTCGGTATAACCGCACGCTATCCAGTTTCATGATCGTAGAATGTTGATTTTACCTACCTTTATGGGTAACTGTTTTGTATGAAAAGTCGCGTATATAACCTTCTATGTACTTATCCAAGGGGTTTTACGACATTCAGCGTAATAAAAATCTTTAAAGGGTAGGTAAATGTTATGAGCACCAATAACGTTTTATGTATGTATTATGACTCATAAACTTAAAAAGTACTGTATGAAGTATTATATGAACATGTTATAACACGCCTTTGTAAAATACCTTATTGAGTTTATTATAAATTTATAATTATGCATTAAATTTTATTCTTTTTTTAATCCAAGTTTTATTTATCAACCCGCGACCAACACAGATTTGATATCTTCAAATAGGTTGTAAATTTTTAGTAGTGACGTCAATATCTCGCCGCTTCGACCGATCACGTAGACAGCGACTCGTCGGCGCCTCGTCCTGCCCCCGCTCACTTAATCTTAACTAACTCACCACAAATTATAATATCGAATATCTACCGATTACATAATACGGTTATATATTACCACAGCTTAAAAAGCTTTCTTTCGTGCAGTCGGTCGACACAGTCAAGAAAAGTCGATCATGTTGGGTGTACAGATTAAGACGGCACTATTAATAGTTCCGCATAGAGAGTAGAGGATATATGCATATTATTATTAAAGTCACTTTTCAAAATTGGAAATTTAAAATTTTGGAAAGACATGTTGCGTATTTAATTTATCATACTGTGATTTCGTTATCAAGACGGCCAGTAGACAGTATCATTTGATGTAACTTTCTTATAGTATCACAGGCGACGGAACACTGTGACTTCTATACTGTGACAGGAGTTTTCTTTCACATGTGATTAAGCTGCTGTTGCTACGTTTATGAACGTATAGAAAACCTGTGGGTGGGGTGTGGGCGTCTTATACGTGTTTATGTCTGATTTACTTCATTATTATCTAGACGTTTATTTTAGATCAGATATTAATTTCGTTAACCGCAAGGAGCTATAGTACCCATTGAGCACGCGTGCGGTATCGATGTTGGCCGAGAACATATTGGTTGCACGTCTCGGATCGCGTGACATGCTCGTATGGTTCAAATACTATTTTACGTCATGAATATGATGATTAGTTATATAAGTTATAATATGTTGTACTTGTATGATGCGATTTTTTATTTCAACGGTCTCGGCAAATTTTGTATTTTCATATGCACTAAAACGAGGACACTCGAAATAGAATGAGGTAGAAGACGTCGACGTTAATAAAACAGATGTAAGTACCACTACATTGTAAGTACAAGGACATTTAAATTAATATTACACGTTGAGTGAAGCATGAAAATAAAAATATTTTTATGAGTCTATATTATTAAACAGTGCAAAGATTGTTCATGAAAATTTATGTGCAATATTAATTCAAAATATTTCACCACAACTCTTGCTGGGGAAAACTTGGCGAGCATTATAAAAAAAAATATCACGTGGGTATATTCCCTATCAATATGCGTAGCACGAACGTCCGCTTGTTATGAGGTATATACTTTTAGTGATTATACGAGTAAGTATATATTTCTTTGTGCAGAAGGAAATGCAGCACATATCTAAGCATATATTATACATTGTGCTTATTAGAAGCTAGATTAGTACTAACTAAATAACAATAGATTTGCGCAAACTAGCGTCTGATTCTGTTAACAATATTGCCTATAACTGGTCATCTTTATGTATGTCATTGCCAAGTTGCTCACGGAGTTCTGCGGCGATGCGCGATGCTGCGAATATCTTGCCCGGCTTGTTATATTCAAGCAATATGATGAGCACATATCGCATTTATAACTAATTTTACTTTACGCTATCCCGTTGATTTTCCTTTGTATTTTTATTATTTTTATAATAAACTAGTGCATAAGTACTATCTGTGCCCAAAGGCCGAAATCATATTAACTGCTTCAAACAAAATATTTTAGTATTCTAACGTTTTCTTCTTATATTTTGTTAGTAAAAAAACGTAATAAATAGGATTTTTATTTTTTTATTCTTTTATTTTTATTTTGTTTACACAAGGAATTTTAACTAACCACAATAATTACGAAAATAATTTAATTAAATATATTATTGAATTTAAAATGCTTCAAATATATTGTCTGTGATTCTCAAAGTGATACAAAACTTAAATATATTATAATATAAAAGTTATTAAGCAAATAAGTTATAAATTGAAATACGAGTTATCGAGTTATCAGGTACCACATGATCATGAATTTATAATAAATCTACAGAACAAGTTTAACAACATTGTATAAATACCTTAAAGACATGCAAGAGCATACTCGACTTATTTATTGCAATTCTATTGCCCACACAGATATATATGAAACTATTCGAACTATTCGAAACTGTTCCTTGTATATTATCTTTTATCCAAAAGGAGCCACTTTGTTTCAATGTAAATAATATATAAAGTTTAATAAACAAAGAGAGACTACTACTAAATAAAATACTAAAGAGATAATATTTTGTAAAAGGAAATGCAGTGATGTAATGAAATTAGATATAAATCCCAATA
This sequence comes from Agathymus mariae mariae, assembly GCA_018251895.1. Lineage (NCBI taxonomy): Eukaryota > Metazoa > Arthropoda > Insecta > Lepidoptera > Hesperiidae > Agathymus > Agathymus mariae. The sequence continues at coordinate 11,264 of DWPT01003985.1, forward strand.
CGTACCTATAAACTTTAACCTTCAACTCACGGTGACTGGCCGGTGGGTTTGTAACATTGGAACACGAGGATTGCGAGATTGACCGGAGTTCGATTCAATTCCGCTTGTTAAAAACCATTATACTAAAGTCCCGCAAGGTTGATATCATTTTAATAGTACGAAATTACAGACGATACAGTTACCGATATAATTTACCGATTTATTTGTACCCGAGTATTTAAAAAAATTACGTAAACTAAAAAAAAGAAATCGATTTCAGTGGTCTTTATGTTACCCGTATTATTAATATTTTATTAATTTATTTATCTTCTTCTTCTTGTTTATACCTACGAGGCTTGTTATAAAGGGCTGATTTAATGCTAAGAGCAATGCAATTTGAAAATGAAACTCCAGTGAAAATCTAGCAGCATACGAACACTGAGTAGAAGGAATGCGAAATCGTTCTACCCATTATCTCGGGCCAGCGGTAGCGGCTGTAATTACAATCAGTCTGGGCTTGTTATATCGTAATCCTAAGACCTTTTCTAGTACACGCCTATTATGGTCAGGCAGCAGCGTGCCGATTTTTCAATGGCCAGACATGGAGAGACTAATTACATATTCCATATTGATCGAATATTTGAACTCCAGAACGATGTAGACTTAATTTCCTTTATATTTATTGATATGTTAATTCAACTAATAAACATAGGGAATATTTTAGGCTTCTACCCATTGTAGTTAATGGCCATATATCCATAGGCTATTAATAAATAATTTGTTAATGTGTTGTACACAATGTGATATAAATCGTATCGAATGTAAATATTTTAACGTTGCATGTTGTTGTAATAAAAGAACTCGAGTGGGACATTAAGATCTCACATATGTTATTATCATGTTTCTACCATTTATTCAAGCGAACTTGAATATTTTTTGTTCACACACACGGTCCGCAACTGCGTTGTGTCGAGTGTATAGAAAAACTGTAAACGAGGTTAATTCAATTTACTTAGTCATTACAATTTTGTGTACTTGATTTACTGTACACATATTTATGTATGCAAACATTTCGTCTTATTTTTTTTAAAGAACGCAGAAGCTATCCGATATCCTTATTCTAATGCTTAATTTCTTATATTTATCTCGTTTATTCTAACTCATCAGTATACTGATTTCAACAAAATATTGTTATTGAATAGGCATATTAAATTCTTCAATTATTTGTCTAGGCGGTTATCAAAAGTCAAATAATACATACGAACACTTCCCGATTGCAATTAATATTCGCAATACTTAAGCACGCATTGAGTCATCAAAGTTACTACCTTATTCACTATCACTGCGTCTCCAGTTACTATTGGATGGTCGCAAGTGAAAAGAGCAAGTATACAGTAACGAGGCCAAGACATACATGGAGACGGCGCGGGCGAGAGGCCCCAATAACGAGAACGGACGGCAAAATACTTTGTTTTTGATTTTATGTATTTACATGTATTTCGAAAAACCATTTCAAATTTAAATAAATAACATCTGTTACAGTTAAAATAAGTCGAATTATTCTTTATTGTTATCGTTTACACTCTTCTCCTTCTTACTTCTTGTCCTTTTAATAACTTCACAAGTTTAAAATGTACATTTTAAATACGGTAATAATTGTAGACAGGAAGCTAAAATTAATTCTATTATTATTACTGTCCACTGAAAGACTTTCAATAGATTTTCTCAACATTTTAGTTTTATCGTTATTTCGAGATTCGAAAAAAGAGATTTTTGAAAGTTTCTGATATTTGTAGCTTTCGTTATAAACGGTCCTTCATTGTCGTGTCAACGTCCTCTGAAATACAGCTCCTTACGGTTAAAACTGATTGTGTTTTGACATAAACTTCTAGGAAGTGTTTTTTTTACCAATGTTACCAGCAGTAATATGACCAATGTAGGTAGGTTAATACTACACTGCTGGCATATAACATACCGTATAATCGTTGGTTGGTCTGTTACGATAACTTGATAAATTGAGTTCATGTTCACAGTAACACAAATATAAGAGATAAATATAAGAGATAAAATCGACTGAAGTCAAATACATAATTGTCAAATCCTTTTTTTTACTTATTGTAAGTGATGCGAGTGTGAAATGACGATACATTTTTTGTTACTCGTAATCGCTATTGCTCTACTATATAACCTATACACGTTTTGCTGTTCCCGTATATATATATATATATATATATATATATATATATTTGTATATGACATAGTCTTAAGATAAGTATTTTTATAGTTTAATTGCAATAATTTATTGTTAATATATTAAATGATAAGAACAAAATTTAGTTGAAATTGAAATTGGCACACTATCAAAAAAGGTAAGTTGTGAACTTGCTTAAACTACATATACAATAATTATGATCTTATGTAATGTAATGCAGTTAATGAAATACAACAAAATTAAATATTATTCTATTATATTATCACAACCGAGCTGCTAAGAGCTGGAGGGAAACC
>DWPT01003986.1:0-13749 GCA_018251895.1 Agathymus mariae mariae
TGCTTGAGTCAGCCGCCAAACGACTCATCGTGTTCCGGCTGGGGACTTGAGAGCCAGTACCTTCTTTTTTACCTTCTTCTCATTTCCTGGCGTACAACGCATCAGTGATACCTTTGGTCTTGCTGATGTCCATGGGCGACGATGACAACTTACCATCAGGTGGCTCGTATGTCGGCTATTACCATAAAAAAAAATGATTTATTATTATCATAATGCAGAAACGTCAAGAACTGCCACGAAGATCCACAGCCTTCGAAGTCATCTACTAGATAGTATATCTAAGAGTAATCGAAACACCGATCTGTATTATTATTATAAAGAGTGAGTATCCGTCTCTGAGTTTGTATATATGCGAGAGCTTATCTCCGGGACCATGGCACCTTTCTGAAAACTTCTTTTAGCATTCGAAAGGTACATACTTTATTCCGGATGAACATACATTATATAAATAATTGTACATCCCAAACGAAGTCGGAGTGGGCCGTTAGTATATTTTAAAATTAACTTAGATAAAATACAGAAGGTCACGATTGTTCCTTCTGTTAAATGAATTAAGATTTTGTGTAACGCTTTAGAACAAAAGAAGATTTTGAAAACTTGACTTTAGCATTTCAAACTAAATTATTCTTAGCAGTTACTTTGACACAAACTAACGTAATTGTTGTAGCAACAAAATTCCGGAATACCTAGGAACGTCCAGGAACTGTAGAACGAGGTTGAGTCGATGACAAAGTAAGCGGATGCCTCCACGCCCGGAACAAGGGCGTAAAAAGGCTTTACGGGCAAACTTTTAATCAGGCATGGACTAATTGCTGGTCCAACACTGTGAGTTAGATAAAGTCTTCGTTAATTGCAAGAAATCGTGTTGCTGAAAATATGAATTTAGGGATAGATTAGTTATATCAATGGATTATAAATCAATCATCAATGGATAACTAAATTGTAATAAAATCCGGTATAACTTTGTATGGTAAAGTCAAATGGAGTAGGTATCAAGCGTAGGAACTTTTTTTTTGTTAATGGCTACCGGATGGTAAATGGTCATTGCTACCCATGGAGCCTATTCAGTCTGGCCTGCCTTAGCGCCATGTACAGGACTCCTGGATTTCCAACGGATTGCAACAGGAGTCGTCAGCGCGTGCCCCGCAGGGCTCTGTTCGTGATGAGCCTCCGCCCATCTCCCAACTTTTGGTGTTTACGACGGTAGGCGGCCAGGCATAACTTCGTCCATCCCGGGGTCGTTGACTGGACGGTTTGAGCTCCCACCCTAGCCGCCTACAACCCCAGAAGCACCCTTTTAGTCGCCTCTTACGACAGGCAGGGGATACCGAAGCTCTATTCCGGTTCCGAACTACAGGGACAAACCTGTACTAACCTGCCTGGCTAACAAGGGGTCCCAGGTTTAGTTCCCTGCCGAGCAGACATTAATCTAACAAGCAATTGTTTATTGGAGGATTAGGCGCGGGTCCATGTTACCACCAACATTGGGAATACTAATATTTGAATGTGGCTGTGTACAGTTAATTAAATCACTTGCAAGTGGTTATTATTTAATAATATTAAGTATACATGGAGATAACGCATATGTAGCACAAGGGCTCCTGGTGCTTCCAAGATAATAATAATAATGATAATACTTTATCGATACGTCTTTAAAATTCAAAGCGGTCATAATGCCTAATGGCATTCTCCACCGATCAACCCTGAGAATTGGTGAGGGTATAATTGATAGTAAAAACACAAAATAATTGATATTTATTCCTTGGTTGGAAGTGACGACGTTGTGTCTAAATCAATAACCTAAAGCCATTCGTTCAGTTACGTGCAAAGTCTGCTCTAACCCTTCCCGGGCTGGCTTAAAAATGACAACATAAATCACGATCTTCGACCCTAATTAATTCCTTCCTTCGTTAGGGTGACTTGAAATAATCGAAAAAGTTCCTGTCTAAAAGACTTACACCTGTACGTACTGCGTGGAATCTGGAATTACTGACCTAAAAAGTTTTAATGATTGTTTTATATTAATTGCTGGCGTACGAACAGAGTGGCCATCTGACCAACATCCGTGGACAACACTAACACTAGAAGCGTCACCTCGGTTTGAACTCAGAGCGGAAGTATCGGTTCGAATCCTGTTATTTCTAAATGATAATATGAGTGAAGGACAAAATTATAAACGATTACAACTATACATACGTAAGTACCTTTACCTTGTTAATATTAACAAGCAACCACGAAAGATTTCGAGTTCGATTCCTCGGGGATCGGGGTAAATATTTATATTTGTTGTTGGATCTGAGTTATTTGTGATATCTTATCCGTGCATGTCATGTCAACTACCAGAAAGGAAATTCTTGTGCGGGTACTTGTGTGTCGGTGTTGATATTATAAATGTTTTGAAATCGGATATTAAATTGCTTTAACATGCTTGTAAGCGAGGTTTAAGGTTGCTTAGACTTGCTTTAAGAAGAATGTGTAATCGTATTCCCGTTCCGTGTGACCTGAATGAAAGTTATTGTACTTCTTAAACTTCATAAATAAAAAAAAATTGATAGCTAGTAAACCGAAATTATAATCTCAAGGCTCAATTTGTCATAAAATCCTTACAATCGATGAACAAAAAGCTAATCTATGCCTCTGTACATCGATGGGAACCATCAAATGTACGATTCATCGAACTTTTTGTTAACAATTTTAATAGAAATCCGTCTATACTTCGACAACACTCGCTCTGCAGATGGTTAAACAACTAGACAAACGATACGCGTCCTTATATCCAGCTGAATTCAATTCAAAGATTCAATAAACAACAGAACATAATTGTTGTTTCCGATTGCATTCAAGCAACTTTAAATTACAATTATCTATTCACAATAATATTGAAAAGTAATTCTAACACTTTCATATTAAAGTTTATTGACAAGTTTAATAAAACGCGAAACAATTGGTTCCATGTCTGAACCGACTGGTAACTCTCTCTTCCTTGTACCGATGAAAGTAAAGTTGAGAACTGTCTGGCAATAATTTAATTCAAGGTCAGAGTAATATAGGGGACAAAAGGAAGTGATGTCTTGGAATGACGGAATCGATGAGCTTTCAAATGATTTCAATCAACTGATCAGTAGGAGGGCTGAAGTATTATGATATTTTATCAGGTGGTATTATTGTTGCTCAATAGTACTATTCAGCCTAGGCTTAAATCTCTGTATGCTAGTTTTTTAATGATTTAAATATTATTAAGACCAACGAGAGATCCAAGAATGAATCACTCACCAAATTCTAGTTTTTCAAGGTGTGTTAATAATTTAATTACTACTTGTAAAAAGAAAGAAAGAAAGTTTTCTTTTTTTTTTGTAGGTATTTGCTATTACATTTGTTTGTGCAATCTGTGATTCGCACTTGGGTACCATGGTGGACTCTGGCCTTTTCCCTCGTACCCACAAAAATCCAGACCCCATCATTGGTTACAGTTACAGAGATATGTACTTTTGCAGCTTGCTTTTGCAGACAGACATAGTTATATATCGCCAGCCCTACTTAATATCCAGCAAGGATTATAATCTTCAAGTTCCAGCAAAAAAAAAATTTATGGGTTAGAATACGGATCTCTCCTCTCAATTGAGAAGGCTGGGGTATACCTTCTGATCCAATGAAAAGGTAGTGGCCATTAAAGGCGTCAAAGATTCTTAGGTTGTTTGAAGACCACATAGGTTAACTCGCGGTCACCCAACAGACTACTGAACGTGTCTACATTTTGAGTTCTTAAAGACATTGAACATGAGATATTAAGCTTGGGAACAATCCAAATCATCTGTTAGTGTATCGCACACAGCTGTAGGACCAACAAAATACCTTCTAATTAAAAAATACTGTATTAACTGCATTGAATCACAGCTGTTGCTGTCCCCTATCATGAGTAATTAATTCGTTCAAATATCTATTCTGAGACTATGAATAGAATTCTCTTTAACTCGTTCCTTCTCCTTGGAGTGATTCCAGCGCCCTTACTACGAGCATTGTGAGCATATTATTGCGTTGCAATAGATTTATGTTATATTTATGTTCACATTGATTCGTATTTATATTAACGTAGTCCTATAACATACGGTTTGTTTGTTTACGTGAAATTATTGACTATTTTTATTTACAGTTCGTTACACCTCCTTTTTGAAAAAAAATTTTTTGTAAATAGTTTTACTTAACAAACTATGAATATGTAGAATAACATCTTTGTAAATTGTCGATATGTCAAAGTAACTAGCATATTTGGCCAATTAATATGTGGATTATACGATACACTACGTTAATATAGATACTATTCATTATTAATCAGCCGTCAATAAAGTGTCAGTGCACAACGATCGTGTTACCTTTAAACACCGTCAGTTGCTCGCATCGAAAATCATTAGTAGCGCCGCTAATTAGGGCCGGCTCTCCTCATCGTTGTCATATCACTTGTTTACGCGTATAATGATCTCAATGGTCCGGAACAATTCTGTTTTACATCTCCGACAGCCGCTTTGATCTGATCTCACCCGCACAAGCAGTTACAATCAACAAACATTTTGAATGTTGTTTATTAGCGAGGGCTTGTAACTACTGTGAAGACACACTTGTTCTAGATGCGTGTTGTGTGTCCGGCGAGAAACGAGGGGAGTCCAATCTGTGCCTTAACTGGGTTTTTATTACTTTAATACAAACACGTTATTGTTTACATAAAAAAAAATTACAAAAACTAACAGATTTATCATACTATGTCATTAATATCAGTGGTTAACTAGGTAATTTTATTGTATGAGCTGGACCTGGAAAATTTATAAAACTCCTGTTAAAAATTGGTAGGTGCTAACTGTCGCCAGTACAAATCCGTAACATTAAAACATCACCGAGGTGTTACCGATCAATATAGAGGTAGCGACCCGCTTATTATTGGCTGGTGGTAGCTGCCCTGGTAAGTAAAGAGCCCTGCCACCAAGCATGAACATCGTTGTCGTAAAACTGGGTAGTTCATTGTTCATCAGGGTGAACTACGAGCAGGGCAAATGGCATTCAACTCAGAGACGGATCCATTACGCCTCAAAATATGATATAATCGCTTTCAGATAGACACACTGCTATAGGTATATCATGTGGCGATTTATCTCATTTGATATTAAACAGTGCGAAACACCGCAAAGTATTTAGTGCAAGTATATTTAGATTTTAGAGCCGTTTTAATTTAAATGCGTTTTAAATCGAAATTACGCGAGTTAAAATCCAGCGTGTTGTGCGTGGGATCTGATTTATTTTACGATTAGAGTATCCATTTGGTTTTGTCGACTTTATAGAAGCAATACTTTTTTCAGAGTACTATACCTAGGAAAGATAAAATGAAATAACATTTATTTCAATTTGTTTTCTACAAAATCTTTTAAAAGTCAAACAACGACATCGCTACAACTAATCTCTACCGTAAGTGGTCCCGGAACAAGCGGCAAAAAACTCCCAAGTAATCTTTTTCTAAGTCAGTTACAGAAACTACTTACTGCTACTTATGGGTTTATATGTATATATATATACATATGTATATAACGTTTTTTAATTTGTAATTGACAGTGTGGCACGTCAGCTCTAACTAATGTATATAAATATTCCACCTCACTATTCTATTCCACTTGTTGTTGTGCACGCTTATTTGTCAACATTTGCATTTGTAATACTCGTAATGTCTCAAAATATCTATTTTAATCTTATCGCTTATCTGCCAGTGAAACACGCTCATCCATAGCTTTAAGAAATAAATATAAAATATGTAATCCAGTTGGTGAGCGAACTACATTTGGGTTTTACAACGCTTTTACAAAGTACTTTTACTGCATTTGTATTACTTTAAAATCAACTGGGAGGTTTATAACTAAATTTACCGTTACTTAAAAATGTTAAATTTATGGGGTATTCAAAAGCGAATATTTTGGATAAATGTCTTGTGACAATACAATTCCTCCCACGTGCGCGTGCGCTCGGACACGAAAGTGTACACTAATAAATTCAAAATGTTCTTTGATTGAATGGAGTGCTAAAATGGTGCATGAATCTACCAAAGCATTTAAGGATGGGTAACAATGAGGGATGAATAGATTACATTTTACTGTGCATTTATTTATATGTACGACAAACATATACATCTATGTAGAGGCTGAAATCCTTACTCTGGTCAGGCTCGTACCAATTCCTCTGTGAAGACTGTAGTAGACGAGGCCATTTGGGCGTCTTGCACTTTGTCTTGAACATCCGTCCATCCTTGAATAAAAGTCGACCTTCTCATCTCGTGAAGCATCGTGCCAAACAACGAGTGAGTTTACTGTGCCAGGTTCCTCCTGTTGGCGAGCGCACTGTTGAAAGTAGTTCTCGTAGTTGGCGGTACAGTTCTTTACCCGCTTGGCTAGCTACCATCATTCTTTTAGGATCAACCGTTATTTTTTTAAATACACCTCAATTACAGTCGGAGGTTCAGTTAAAATGAAGACCGCATACCATCAAATTGCCCATATTCTAGTATGTTGGCTAAAAAGTATTAAAATTTCTTTTTCACCCTTGTAAATGGAATCCGTAAACATGCCTTAGGGCTGAATAGTGAGAGTTAGTGGGTAAAAATCCTTTCCAAGTTTGCTCTCGTTTAGATATTTTAGGTTTTCCATTTCCAGCCAGTAAAAAGTTTATTCACTTGATTATGGTTAACTTATGTGCTTTTGAGAATTACAGTTCGAAGGTTTTAATGAATAATTTTAATACCCTTACAGCTACATCTTAGTGATTCTTCTCCAGCATACAATATAGGATATTGTTCGAGTAATTTATGCCGAAATGAATGAGCATTGGAAGGATCAGCGATCGGCAGCCGTTGAAAGGTAGATCGCTCCTAATTATGATTTATCATCGTACACTCGCGTCCACAGGTTTTTGTCGGAGGAATTTAAATAAAAAAAAACAGGATGGGTAAACTAATACAGGTGAATGTAGCTGTTGACTCTACGGTCTCATAGGTTAATTAATTGTAACTTGTACTTAAATACACAAACGAACATTAAAATTATTCACATTATATTATCCATTGTTCACTAACAATTTTAATTACAAAGATAATTGATCTTCTTTGTTACATTATTTTTTCTCTCTCTCATCTTGATAGGGTCTGATTTAATCAGTTATTATAAAGAACTAGTTCTGATCATAAATAATTTGACAGAAAAAATATTCTTATGTTAAGGTTATTAGTTTCAAAATGACTACTGTAGTAGACTCTTTAAACTTATTAGGGTGAGACCTATCAACCGCCAATGGATTTTTTGGGTAATCTGATATTTCCCAGGGGGTTAACTAGTGATTTGTATTATTCGATATATCTAAGTACCAACAGAGGCAGGCTGCTAAAAATGTCTGAAAGGAAACGATCATGTTTCAAATTCTGATTGCGTTAAAAAATATTTAATTTTCTCAATTCTAGATTTACGAGCGTACGATTTAAAATTTTCTATTTGAAATATAATAAATTTCTATCCAACAGTACAAAAAGTCCATTGCCAGACTGCGTGGGCGCACTCGTCGATAGCTTTCAATATATATATCCCATTGAATTACGATTTCTACAGTGTGCTGCTGCTCATCAATCAAGATTTTCCCTACCGTACTGATCTTATAATGCCAATTCTGAAAAATGTTTGTGTGTGTGTGCGTGTGTTCCGTGTTATTTTCTTATAAACATTAGTTGCTATGTAATTGCTACATTTTATTATGCTGCTCTATCTGTTGCCGGGATGTCTGCATATTGAAGTCAATGTTTAAAATAACTACAAACATGTATCGGTAGACCAACAAATTTGCTAATTTCACCGTGAAGCCAAAGGCACAAACAACTTCATGTCTCAACTAGAACAGTGCTTAACCCACATTTTTAAAAAGAGTTTCCCAAGCGCAATAGAAAAGTAGTTCAGTTTGTTGTCGGTTACAGGTATCCGTGGAATGCAGTAGCCAGCCTACAACAGATCCACTGTCTTAATAAAATACTTTACATCTAGAAGCTTCTTTTGAATCGATAAACCCGATTGTAAACCTCTTGCACAATTATGTCTCGATTACTATCGACCAGCCACCACAGATGTAGTGTGAAAGCAAGGCTAGAAAATATTTTTTATTATTAACCGCAAATAAATCTTATCTTTTAAACAAACATGTACAAATGATGTTTTAACCTGATACAAACAAGTTTACTTTTGAAATGTCGACTTGCATGACGTCACCTCCGATTGGATTTATTTTCATCGTAATCGATATATATTCGATTATTTTAAGCGGATTCAACGTTGTTTTGACAGAAATGACTAATTGAGTGCGGCCCTGGCGGATGTCGAAGATTCATGGGCCGACACGAAAGAGGGCCGGATTCTGACTCTGTATAAATAATATTATTACCAGTTCGATCGGTAAACGCGTACAAGTGAATACTTCGGATTTTATGAGCGAGCGGCATCATCTATCTTTAAAAGTTTAAGTGATTTATCTAGCGAAATAGTTTTAGTTTTGTTGGTAATATTATTGAAGTGTATCATATTGTTAGTTTTTACTAAACAGTAATATTAAATACATTTACGAAAAGCCGTTAATTATTGAAAATAATAAGCTATAAAATCTATTATTATTATAAAAGAGAGTGCAAATTTTATGAGTTTGCGGATATGCAGAGAGTAATTTTCGAAACCATGGCACCTATTTGCAAAATTATTTTACGATTTGAAAAAAACATTATTCCGGATTTTCATAGGCTATGTATAAAGTATGTGTAATGTGTATATGTGTAATAATTAATTGATTAGTCCTGGACGATGTCGGGTCGGGCAACTAGTATAAATATAAGTCGGTAGTGTGTTGGGGCGATGTGACTATTATTGATATCAGAATATAATCAGTGTTGTTCAAATGTGGTTCAGACGGGCTGTCTGATGGTAGGTGGCAATCGCTGCCCATACACATAAAACAAGAGTGGCGGTAGCGACGCGTTGCCAGAAGGAAGGAATCACTTTTTCCGTTGGTCCATTTGTTATCTGAGTTTCCAACCTTGCATAAGAAACGCATTCATTTAAATTAAAATATAATATATATTTTATTGAGTTACAATATTTTGGTTTGTGCCATTTTGATATTTAGCGATAATAAATAAGAGAGGTAGATTGTAAATCAATTGATGGATGATCTGTCGCTATAATTGCGTCGGTTCGAGTCTTGTGCGCGAACTGCTCAAAGCAGTTCGATACTAATGAAATTAGTCACAGTACCGTTTGTGTGTACGAATATCGATTGACATAAGTATAGATTTTTTTCTCAGTTTAAGTTTCACATGACCATTCGAATTGAAATTCGTTACAACTTTGGAAGGAAGGCCGACTCGTAAACAAGTATCGCATAATTCTTATGATTTTTTTGTATATTGCTTCCGTATATTTTTTCTTAGAATCGTTTTTTTATACAAACGTATTGACAAGCAATATTTTTTATTATTACTGAGTATGATCAGTTAAACCTTTTCGGAAGTATAAAAAAGTTCATTCTAACACAGGGCGGCATTGTAGCGTGCTTATTCATAAGGATCTTCATACGGTTTGGGAAACCGCACTGACCCAGCGTCTGACCTGGAATTGTAGTTCAAACAACAAATAAGTTCATTAACTTCTCGATGTTTATACAAAAATTATTGTTTCTCATAGGTGCTTCATCATCTTCATCTTAGAATCCTTTACGGAATAACAGATGTTTTTAAATGTGTCCAACTTCTATGGAGTTTTGCTCTGTTTCAAATCATATTTAAAGAACTTGAGGAAACGACTTTGTATCAACATTAGATTGATACCAATATCTTTTGAATATCAAATATTTTCATAATCAAGGAAGTGATCTTTCAAATGTAGACGTCCAGAATTCAAATCAAGATCACCGCAGTATGCCATTGAGTTTGAATTTCTAGTCTTACCAAAAACGTTTTATAAATTTGCGTCTGTTAGTCAAGGTATATATTTAACTCCAAAAACGCTGAATAGTGAAGATACATTTAAAATTTAATCCTTAAGACATTTCATTGATCCACCATTCTGTCGAACGCCCGAGGATCTAAACCTTATCAATGGGCAAAGAAAATATTACTACAAGTTTTTATAAAATACATCAAAATGATAATATTGAACCTTACGTCAAGGTGAAAAGAAATACCGCGTAGGTAAAATATATTGTAAGGTATCAAAGAAATTGATTAATAGTTTCGACTGCCAGTAGCCATAGTATTTTTTATTTTTCCGGCCAACGTCCGGCGACCAGTTTTTGTATTCGATTCATTTATCAAAATGTCTCATTATGACTCGATTGAATCGAAATTTTAATATCGATTTGATTATTGGATTGAGTTTGATTTTTATGTTATTTTTAAAAATGGAACTTTCAATTCATTCTTATTTAAACTTGTTCTCTTTTAGACAACACAAAATTGTTCTTTGCTAACATATCAAGCGATATTTAATCCTGTGTTTGCTCGGGTGACAATCAACCATTGCAGCCCATAGACTAACATGCAACAGAACTATTCTATCGTACTTCAGATCTCTCACAAATTGATCTACTGGTAATAGAAAATAATTTTAGACCATTGCTCGCTCACACCTACTTGATATTTTCTTCAGGAATGCGGGTGGCACAGACATACATAATTAAGATGTCACAAATAACTAAACATTTTATTTGACAGAAATATCTGGCTCGATTGAGAACCAAACTTGAAATCTTTTGCTCGCTAGGCAAGTTCATATTGAGGTAATTAGTATTTTTGAAAAGATAATGTTTTAGTTCTAGTGATATTCGAGAACCATATTTATTAAATTTATGCAAAACGTATTACGCCAAAATTACTAATTTTGAATTACGATTCCAACCCAGACGTTGTTCAATGCCCAAATATTACGTTAAAAAATAGTTTTGATATTTTAACTAATAGCAGAAGAAAATAAAACGCCGATGGTGATCAATCGGTGCTGTAAAGATGATCAGTCTCGCCTTCTGGGTGGAGATGAGAACAGATAGCGTGGCTCGTCAAACGGTGTTAAAACCGTACTTACGTTATAGAGGGTGAACTTAATAGTTGAGGTATTTTTTTAATAAAAAAAATTTCTTTTGAAATATTATCGTAAGTTTGACCAAGGGTACCATACTGGTAGAGTTAATTGAACGAAAAAATGGTTTTGAACCCTAGTTAACACGACAACTTTAACAATTGAGTTCCAAGCAATTTAGTTCAACGAGCTAGAGAAAGAGAAATCAAGAAGTGAAATTAATGCAGTAAAATAGAAGTGAAAAACAATGTTGGATGGATGAGAGCTAGTGGCTATATTTTTAAGCGTTTTCGTAGTTCAGAAACCACGTTAAGTCGTCAGCTCCAATTGTTATTATTAGACAGAAGTCATCAAGCTATAACGATAACTGGAGCAGCATTCCAGATAAATATCTAAGGCAAGGTTACTTTCTAAAATTAATATCACCCTGTACGTATGAGGTACCGTACTGGTCGGATCTCGATTTCCCGATACTGTCTCTTTGATAGATAATCTATGGGATCGGACATCGTTCGACGGTCGATACGGTGTTCATTTATTAGGAAGCTGTGTCACCGCTGGCTCTATAAATCAATATTAATATGGGAAAATGTTGGGTCGTGTACGGTCACGTCGTGATTTTTTTAATTATGCTAATATATACAGCAACATTGGCAAAGACCGCGTATAGTTGAACTGCAGCCTCTCGGGTGGTTTTGATTTGAACCGTGCAAGAATTTCGTATTGTTAAAATTGGTGTGCAATAAAGATTATTTGTATGCTTGTTAGAATTTTGTTACCACTCGCGTGAATCGCATGGAAACCTGTATTAAGGTTCTCCGTAACGTTCCCTAATGCATGTGAAATCTAACAAATACATTTGGTCACCATTCTTAAACATAGCAGCAGTTTCTGCCAGGAAATCAGAGTTCAACAGCTGTACATGTATCTATTGATCTGACCAGCCACTTTGGAATCGAAAATTAGGAACGTTAAGTTGCTTGATACAACTTGTTTATCCCTGCCCGAATGAAACATTAAATATCAAAAATAATTCATGTAGATATATAACAATACAAAATTTTATTATTTTATAACAATCTTCCTTCTGCTAGATATATAGTATATATGAGTTACTACTGAGTACTACTAAGTAGTAATAATTATAACTGGTACAAAGGATAATCATTATTAGCAATTACTACTCGTGAGGTTTCAAAACAATAAGCCATACCAAATGTTCTAAATTTAAAGTTAGTCAAAGTAAGGACATCCTACGAACTTCATCTCTAGTAGTTACTAGAGTTACATCTCTTGAAGTTACTTTTTGAGTTGAAAAACATTTCAAATTTCTTTTTTTTAATCACTTCAATATTTGCTATTCGAAAGATCGGTTGCCATTTATATGGACAATTTTTTTTAATGGCAAATTATTTCTAAGTTAACCATCGTTTTGCAGTCTGAATGAAACCCGGCAAAGATCGAGCTCGTACACAGCAAAGGACATTTTGACCGTCACCCACCATTAGGCCCTAGTGGACAGAATTCATGTGGATCTCAAGGCAACGTGTGCCATAGCAGTACCTACCGAATGCAAACATTCCATAGATATAACTAGTACCGAAAATATTTTTTCTTTATTCGTGAGGCACATCACTTCGAGACCATACAGGCGCTCTGTACTACTAAGCTGGTCATATGCGGCCTAAAAATCTGTAGCCCTACGATCCCCACACATCACTCCACAAAAGTATTATTTCACTTTGTTGTTTCTAAATATCGATGATGCTGTCGGACGGAACCAAAAGGCTTCCCTGACGATTGATAGCTTGCATATTTTACGTCAAAAATCCGACCGGAATCATAATAAAACCCATTTGTACAGAGCATTCGATTCAATACGATTTGAACGGTTATTACTCAATATCAACCGACCGTTCGTTTTACATCTCTATAAGTTATTTGCCGCGCGGTTCACGTCCTTATTTCTAACGGGAAACGCTTTTGATGGCGTGTCCATCAAAGGTATTCGTATAAGGTGTGGCGGTCACAATCGATTTGTCTCGAAGGAAACTCGAAGTGACAAAAAAACACGATGTGAGCGAAGTGTTCAATCAATATAATGACTTTATTTAACACTGACAATAACATATCGCATCGGCTATTGTCTGCGGATGCCGCATAAGTAGGAGGTGATTTTAAAAATTTAGGGTAAAGTGGACATTAAACGTAACGGTGAATTTTATATGGTTCGGAAAATTTCAATTCATCTAAAATGAATATGCAATTGACTTGAATGTGTGCATGTTTTTGTGTTTCAATACTATTCTGCCGTACTGAACAGCTGCTGGAAATTATTGGCTAGGTTAGATGATTATTTTTAGAACAGAAATGACTGGTTTATAAGTATTTCACTTGAGAATAAATTTACTTGGATATCATAAACCATATGGAATTCCTTTAAGTAACAAATTAGATAGGTATCTATATCATTCATCAACAAATATCGAGGCAAATTTATTTTCAAGTTATTATTTATAAAAAAGTATGTCTCGGACATGCATTAATCATTAGTAACATCAGTTTTATATATTAAAGACTTAGGCGGAGATATAATAATAATACAAAAATAAAATAATAAATT
>DWPT01003987.1:0-13749 GCA_018251895.1 Agathymus mariae mariae
TCGGTCATTAGGCACGCTTTTTAATCGGGAACTTAGAGACCCATAAAATTATCAGATTTCGTCACACTCCGAGCAATGAATGCATTGTCGGCCAGGAAATGAGAAGAAGGTAAGAAAGAAAGAACTGGCTTTCAAGCCCCCAGCCGGAACACGACGAGTCGTTTGGCGGCTGACTCAAGCTGGAAGGTGGTAGCTAGTCAGGCAGGCTTCACGGAAACATAATAATACCAATAATAATATTAACGACTTAATAATAACACTGATAATATAAACTTTACGCGAAGCTCTACCACCAAGCAGGCTGTCTTCTGTCGCCTCTTACGACACCCTGTTCTGCCAGCATGGGATTGAGGGGAATATTCTAGGCTGCCCCAATACAACTAAAACCTTTTTTTGGTCATCACCTGGTCCTAAATTGCAATGATAAAACCCTCAGTTTCTGGAAACAGGGTACCCGACGCGAGCCACTTGATGGAAGCCACGGCGTCTATGTGTGACTGTTCCAAATCGTACGGGTGTCGTTCGTATATCAGTTTTCCTTCCGGTTTTCTGTTCTAGGTCACTGAATCATAGACCCTCCTGAGGTTAAATTCTTCAGCCAGCGGGGTGTAGGTTGAATCATTAGAGACTGTCGCTTTGTGCATATTACTTGTAATGTCTTTTTGATGAGAAAATAGTCTCAGGTTAATAATTTGGTTTTGCTAGAGTTGATATTGGAGATAGATAGATTGGATTAGAGTTGGATATTGATTAAGCCCCTGCCTTTGCTTTGTATTTTAAAGTCATTGATTCTATTGCCGATTTTGGATATAAATAGTGTGTTTTGTCAATAAGGCTTTATATCAATATTCTCAATATCAGTTTTAGTCCATTTAATGATGCCAAATGTGTAAGTTAAAATTGGTATAGCGTAAGTGTAAATAGCTTTAATTAAACTTTTTCCTGACAAATTGCTTCCACGGACAGATTTTACTCGGTGTACATACTCTATTTTTAAGTCTGTTTTAATTCTAGTGTGGTCCAGACCTTCTGACTGCTGAAAACCTAGGTATTTACACAGCTCATTCGGTTCTATAGCTGTTATTTTATCCTCGTCACTCACCGCATCATCACCTGGCCGGATTACGCCTTTTAGTATGTGGATGGTTTTACGTTTGTCTAATCCAAGACGCATGTCAATGTCTTTACTGACGTTAGCTGTTACGTCAATTAACCATTTCATTTCTTTGCCAGATTTAGCGTATATTTTAATACCATCCATGTAGATCACGTGGGAATTGTACATATTTGTGTTGGTATGTTTTAGATGATATCCGGTTTTTCGTTGAAGCAGCAAGTGAGATATTGGGTTAAGGGCAAGGCAGAACCACAGTGGGCTTTAACGAGTCTCCCTGGTATACGTATTCCTTTTTTGATAGTTATTTCTCTAGTTGTAATATTATTAGGGTATAATTTAATCTTCCAGTGTTTCATGGTGTTTTAAAGAAATATATATATATGTGTCGGAGGAAGCGGAAGGAAGCTGAGGTGATTGCTGGTTATACGATGCGATATCAATAGTTTTATTTAAAGTTTAATTTGTCAATTCTTTGTTGAATGTCGCCTGATTTCCTACATCTTTATATTGTAAATATATTTAATTTGTGGAACAAGTAGGCGGAAATGTGTTAATTAATTCCGGCAACCAATAGGTGGGTGGAATTGAGCGGCGTGTGTTTACTAAAAACATTTGTTAAAACTTAATTTAATTTATTGTATTTTAATAGCTTGCAAAATTTTATTAATCTATTTAAAGTCATAATATCTGAATTGTATTGTATTAAACGTCCAATCAGAGTAGAGAGAAGCCTCGAGCGGGGTCGAGGCGCCATCTTAACTTTCACCACATGATAGGACATAGGTGTCTTGTTGAATGAGTTATGGAGGTGGAGCATCCTGAGTTTGGCTTTCAGTGGAGTATGACTGGCGAACCCGCTGTTCAAAATAACATAAAAAGTGGTTAAATAAGTGTACAACAGTGAATTCTGCGTTTTGTGCCCGCATACAACCCCTATGTGTAGGGTGATTTTCTGTGTGATAACTGAAGTGAGAATTTTGTATACAATTGGCATGTAATCGGTCTATATTGTGACGTTTGAAGTGAGTATTTTCCTTTTGGTAGCATCTATGCGATACCTAGTGCAATGAATTGTGGTGTTTTTTGTTGTCCGGAAATTATTTGTGTAAAATTTTTATCTTGTAATTTATAATCCAGTTCCCACGCTATAACTAAGGCACTGCAATAAATGAGAGTATGACCATCAATTAGTTCGGAGTCGTTTGAAATAAATTGATTGAGTATTTTTGTGTTAAATAATTCAACGATCTGATTAGGTTGCGAAATATACTGGAGTCCAAAGGTGGGATCGCTACCTGCATATTGTACTAAAGTTGACTGCAGCTTTTCCTCTATTCTAATTTCTGTAGTCTCGAGAGTGGTAAAGGTTGAAAAGTTTCAATGCCATTTGCTATTAATACAGTCTTTGTTTTAGTTCGCGTGTATGCGTGTGAATTCGATGTATGTTGTGTGTTGCGAGTCGTTTGTGACTGAATTATCTCCCGTGGTGGAATGTGTACTTGGCTGGCGTAACAGGCTTGTATTACTTGTGTTAGGTATAGGCGAGTGCGAATGAGGCATCGGGGGAACTGAATGCTCATAACACAAGACCATTTGTGATGTGTTTTAATTATAATTTAATTTTCTCTTTGATATCCGTTAGGACTTCAACGGAAATCATTTTTTTTCTTACTATGACTTGCATTTGATCTAAAACTCTTTGTTCCGTAGCATAAGCTTCTGGGTACAGTCTTGTAAAATTTTCAGACAGGAGTTTTCTATATGTTGTGAAATCCGTTTTTAACTTAGTTACATGGTAGTATGCATGATAAAAATATTGAATTCATACGACTATTACATGCGTCCTCGGGCTTCCTCTGCCTTGATGGACGCAGGTTGAAAAGCATTAGCTCTTTTTGCAACACATGTTGGGTTTTGCGAAATTGCCTGAGCAATGTCTGTCGGATCTGTAAGTGTCGGTTATGAAGTATCTCTATAAGGTTGTGTTCTATTTACAGCCGTCTGAGACTGGGTACGTAGTGGCGACATGTCGCCCACCCCAGAGTACGAAGGGCTACCAGAGCCAGGGTCTGGGCGGGATTCTCCATTGCTGGTACCCGCCTGGAGAACTCTATTTCTTATAAGTACCATTTTCATATCCCTTTTGCCTTTGCAGCGTTAGCCGTGCCAGTGAGTTTGTTGCACGTAATTATTATTATTATTATTACAGTTTACCAAGAATATCTATGGTTAGCTGGTTCATCAGGTCGTTGGTACATTAAAGGTAGGTAAAAATTTAGCTCTCTGCTCCTCGGAGAACCCGCACGGTGGAGCTGTATAAAATGGTCGTATAGTAAAGCTGGTATTCGATACAATGCAGCTTGTCCAGCGTATTTATATTATTCAAATCAGTAGTTGGAATGCATGATAGTCTATATTCCACAATCTTAAAGTATCTACCGTTTTGATTGTTGAAAATTATGGCCAATTCCCATCGAGCGCGCCATTGGACGAGCTATCATATCAATGACCAATCGCTACCACACTGCTCGGGTTAATTAGAATGAACCCGGGCGTAGGGTTGACAGTGTCTTGGTATTATAAACGATCATCGTCATCACAATCTACGACAATTTCACTGCCGAGCTCGGGTTTCCATTATTAATATGTTAGGGCGCCTTATAAGTTACAGGATACAAATTATAAAGACTCATACGCCTGGTTACCCCACAGTGACACGAACTTATAGAAGTAAAAAATTAAATTATGAATAATGCAATATTACATTTTTCAAGGTGACAGCCCTAATACAAACGATCGGAGCACAATCTGGATATTTATCCAAACAAATGTATCTATTTATCGTTCCTTTTAACCCTCAACTGTGGTATCGCCGTCTGCGCCTGCGTGTTGCCGCCGATAATAACGACTATACATTGACATCTGTTTATTAAGACGGATAAATCTTACAATTACTAATAGAATCCACGTAAGATCAATTGCTAAACAAAATTAAGTAATAGCAAAATGCGTTTTAAAGGCGAAGTGCCTTTAAAGAAAACTAAATAATATATTGTAATACCAGTTCCACTTTTCCATTCTGTGTAGGTTGTTGTGACATAGCGCCTTAAAAGACATGCAAGATTCGACTTTCTACGCCAGCGTGATTTTTATTGATTACTTCTCGACAAAAAAAAATCAAATCTCTGTGTGTGTGAGCTGCGTACCATTTCTATACGACGATAGTTATTAATTCTATACTTAATACGTACTGATAGTATTTATAATTAAAATAATAAGACAAACATATTGATTTTATTAAGGAAACTCGATTCTTTTGCATTATTTTACTCCAGTTTACTGATTTTTATTCAATACAAATTCTATTATTAACTTAAACTTCTCACATCTTCTCACATCACATCACAACTAAGTTGTAATGGACTACTACACATACAAACAAGCAGACAAGCCAGTGTTCCTACAAGGAATCCTTATATCATCGGTTCGCCAATACGTGAATCTACTGTATGGGTATAAATAAAGATCGCTAAACTATTTCTACCATAGCCAAATACTCAATCTCTTTGTTTACATCATTTTCATTAATATAATAATTACACAATGGTTTTGGTAAGCAGTTTCATAACAATTTCAAGAAATGCCCACGCAAATTGATTTTGGCAATATTCCGTCATAGAAGTTACCAATCCCATTCTAAATATTTGATCTGTAGCTCTTCAGCGATTGTATGTACTTCCAGCCACGAGACTAGAAGTAGCATCGCTATCGATAGCACGTGTGGCCACTAACACAGTCAATTAAGCAACGGTATTCACAAGTCTGGCTTGAAATTTTGCTAAATGGTAAATTAGCACCTCATTTACGACTTAGTTGTTAGTTACGTTAACTTTACATACCTATCTGTTACAATAATCGCCACATGACTAACAGCAAGATAAGAGATTTAGCTTTAAAAATATATTTTGAGTTTTCTCTCCTCCTCCTCTAAATCGTCGAAGTTTGAGCCACGCTTTACAACGCTACTAACAGTATTGATTGTGGTCAAAAGTGGCGGATGTTCGCAAAAGTCTCAACAGCCTCTGGACATGGCATACAGGTTCATATTTAAGTATTCTAAAATTATTAAATATGAATAGTAATGATACTTTTGTTAGATCTCAACATTATGAAAACCTTTGTTCATTCTACTGTTTAAAAGTGAGTGATATGTGAGTGAATATAATAAAACTGAAAGTACTAAATTTCAATCATTTTAATTTTGTATTTGTTTTCCCTTATAAAACTCTAAGGAAGAACATTAAAAAATATTAAGATATCAAAAATTGCAAAAGGTAGTCCATGCTACGTACCTACTTCTACAGTAAAAACGGAAATTTTCTAAAAATTTAATTCGCTACTAACAGACAAAAACAGACAGATACGAGGTCTTCCTACGCCACCGTCGTTATTGGCGCATGTGTCAACTCGGGAGAAAGAGTGTTTCTCGGTCCAAGGGGGATCCCGCTGTTCATCGGCGTATTCCATAGGGAGTAAGACAAACTTTATCAATACAAAAGCAACACTGTTTAAATAACCTTGCGATCGATTGCCGGAGTAAAAAAAGCTTTACTATCGTAGTTATATATCCCAGACACGGAGTAAGACAAATACACCGTTTCACTAAATGGCGTTCATACATCGAAAATCGAACGTGACATTTATTGAGTGATCGATGAGTTTTAACATTTGTAATTTTTTGTTTTTAAAATCATGGCATGCCCCTGGCGCAGTTTACAAAAATAATGTTAAGTAGAACACGAGAAGACGATGCGGCGAACTAGCTGAGCAGGCAACTGAACGGTACCTACGGTAAGGATCGGACTTGAAGCAGAAGAAGTCGGAGAGCACTCATAATTATTGCTTCTCCGTTACGAACTGTTACACGTTTTGTTGGTAACTATTGTTAAAACAATTCTTATGGAAACGTTACTCTGTCCCATTTACAAATCACTCCGCTCGCAAAGATGACTAACTATGACGCCATCAGTCTTCTCCAACTCCGACATACATATATTTTTTTCGGTAACAGCCGGGTTCAAGTAGACCGACCGCGTGACTGGTCAGCGCAGCCCGAGTGCATTCTAAGCGTACGTTAACGGCCATGAAGTAAGCGAAGATCATCTCGTAATATTTAAGAACATATCACCGTTGGATCTACTCAAAGAATGATAGCTGACCACGCAGGTAAAAGAACTTTACCACAGTGTAGGATATCTCCTACACTCATTCAAGGATTTACTAGTTGAATTGAATTTAAATTAATCAACGTCAACAATCGGTACTGGCCAGAAAACGGAAAGGTTCTTTACAAATAAAAATCAAAATAAAAAAAACTACAAGGAAACGTCTGGGTAACTCAGATGAACGAGAAGAAGTGGAGCATAAAAATAACAAAATTAGATGAAGTTAAAAGAATAGCAATCATAGAAACATAAAATACGTCGAAGACTTATTTTCGTAATATCAAAAAATAATGGCATTTTTCTCAAATACATTGAGTTATTTATAAGACATGATTATGCAAACAACTCATTTTTTTTTTAATTTATGATTTTACATTAGTATAGTGGTTGTCATTTTGACTCAATTTTACAGCAAACAGCTATTACATAGTAAATAACGGGTTGTTAGTATTATTTTTTATCTATGATAGAGGTTTCTTCTAATTACAATATTTATATTGTGATTGATATTAAGGCTCAATCTACAATCTCTCTGCCTATCGTATGTCTATCTGTATACGGAAACTACAAAACTAATTTAGCTGAAACTCGGCATGTCGACACTTATGATTTTGTCAATACAAGGCAGTATTTCTATTCCGAAAATGCGATGAGCTGCTCAACAGACGAAGCGGTAACCTTTCAAGCCTTTCAGCGATGAAGCTTTCAGTTTACCGAAGTGTAGCAAAATGGATAACCAGTATCGATTATACTCTTTCCTTTCCAATTCGACTTTTCGACTCTTTAATCATTCATTCAAAGCTCGTTCATGTTCAGTGATGTACCCATTTCGAAAATTAAAATAAATGGATATATTTGTGAAAATCCAATAGTTATTTGTATTTAAACAATGATATTATCGATTCACATACTTTCTTCCACCGCAGAAGTTATTTTATTAAATACGTAGTATGTTACGTTCACACACTTTCACCCGCGCACTAGGGCTGCCTGCGTTGCTTGCTGGCGGCATATACGTACACAAATATGAAATATTTGTCGGTCACATAAATGTCTGTCCCAGGCCGAGAATCGAACCCAGTACTCCTTTCTCTGTATGCATGATCGCTACCAACTGGACTACGAGGTCGTCATAAATAACACAGTTTAGACAAATGATTCACTTTCTTTTAAAACTGCATTAATTAAATACTTACTTTACGTAGATTATTAAACAATTAAATTGTTTGGACAAAATAATGATGGATTTATTGCTTTATAATAAAAAAAAACTCAAAAGGTGATATTTATCTTCACGCAAATCTGAGTACATTTAAGTAGCGAAAAAATTCATTAGCTACCGTACATTTATAAACAGAACAGCATGATAATTCTATAATTTGACAGACCAAAGTCAGAATTACTGCGCAGACCAATACTTACGGAGGTCTCCAATTGGTATCACGTGACGATTTGAGCGATTTTAGAGCGCGCCTTGTTGTGGAATATTCTTCTGTGAATGTTCCTTTCTCTAATAATTACAATAGGGCTTATTGGGCTGAATAAATGTATGTTGAAACACTGTTTTCCTTAGTCACACATATACCGATCTAGTAAATTCCCTTGTCAATTCGCATTATTTAATGTTTGAAGTTAGAGCAAGACAGAATTCGAACAATCCTGTAACCGCTGCTATGTTCAATGTTGATAGAGCATTGAAGATCTTTTGGTTTGCGTAGTGATAAAGTATTAATTACGTTATGTGCCTATATTTCAATTTCACAGAACTTAAATCTTAAAATATTACCTACTATATTACATTTAATTCTTAAATTGAAGAATACTTGAAATAAACATTTTCACTCGGCAAGTTAAGAACGTCGACGTGCGACATAAGGGACTGACTTTGACAATACTAATTCGATTAATTTATTTACTGGGCAGGACTTTATTCATTATTCAATAATATTAGCGCGCCCTAAGAGTTTGAGCGGGAAAATGGTTTTAGTTAAAAATTATAGCATTTAATTATTTTCTTATTACATAAAACAGAATTGTTAGAAGAAGATTAATAACATGATCTGGTATGTTTTATCTTATGATTGAAAATTCGGCAACATGAAAAAGAAAGTAAACTTGTCTCATGAAAAATAACGTTTTAATAGGAGTTCGGATTCGGAGAATGTACATAAACAAGATAGCAAAAATGGGTGCTTTGCCAAGTCCAGTTTTCAGGGTCGCGGGCGATTCGACTTCGGTGAAATTGTTCCTCATACGTATAAAAGTATGTGCTAAAAATATTCGCAAATTCACTGGCGAAAATAATTCGTGCTTCATATGTATGCGCTTTTTATACGGAATTACATCACTTACCTTTCGGTTATCGGAACTGCTTTTGACTTGAGCTCATAAAACATAAAATCCTGTTGATGCTGCGAAGTCATTTCCTCCAAGATCCTTTGGTCCGTGTTAAAATCGTTCGTCAAAAGAGAAGCGAGATCATATCCCATGTCGATACCGGATTCATCCATTTTAACACAAGTACACAAACACGAACTTTCCACCGAGACAGCGTATTACATAAATATATTACAAGATCATGTTTAAAAAACAAAACGTGGCCGTTTATTAAAAAATACGATGGGTATCATAACAACATCCACCCTCACAGCTGTCTACTTGCTTGTTGGTATTCGAGTTAGTTGATTAGTTTGGTACTATTGATACCTAACAAGTATTTTATTGTATCTATGTGATGGTAACGATTAACCGACACATTTAAATAGATATTGTCTGTTGTGAATTAACCGACTCGTGCCATATCTTTTAATTCTTGCTGCGTTATATCTAGAAAATATTTTTTGATCTAGCAATGATATTTTGCAGAGATATGCTTTGAGATACAAACAATTAAATAATCTTAAAATAAAGTACATTTAATCAATATTTCAAGTAATAAAGTTTATATTATACGGAGCATAACATTTTTAATTTGATAAGTCAATAAGATAATTGGCAACATCTTAAGCACCTGAGTTAGATACAACATCACATTCCAGATATCACAGAGTACCTTGCCAGAAATCTAGAGAAGTACATTCGTAAATATTATGTCAAATGCCAATCACAAGGCTAGTTATTCCTTTAAAGATTTACAAGGTTTAAGTTATTATTATTACATTTATTTTTTGACCATATCCACTGTACACTACTTATATGTATGTTTTATTTAATTTATTATTATTTTATTTTTTAATGGGCCCAATAGCTTAGATTATTTGTAATAAATTTTGATATTTATATTCTACCTGTGTTAGGTAGTAGCCAATGTGTTAGCATCATATTACAATATTCTGTGGTAGCTTTAGTTAATATTTACGCCGGGTCCTGTTCAACTTCTATTTTCTGAAACATTTGAAGGGTTAGAACAGTTTCTAAGATATTCGAATTGTAACAAAATATTTACATTACCTATTTTAACTTATTGTATCCATCATGTCGAAAGCACATCCGCCAGAATTAAAGAAGTAAGTCTTATTTTCGTTTTATAAGTAGCTTTTGTATGGAGTCCCCGCGTGTTTTAACCTAGCGTATATTTAGAACACAGACAGATCTTCCTCGTTTCACCTGTTTATTCACAAATGTCTCACTGATTATTCACAAGTTAAAAACTCATGATATACATATTTAAATGAACCCTATTCTATTGAATTAGTATTAATTAACTTTGCAACAATCCGCAACCACAATGTATGATGGTATATACTTCTATACATGCAAGAAATTCACTCCCTCCCACAAAGAAAAACATTTATGATTAATAAAAGTATATACCAACATACCCACCGTCACCAACAAGTGCTTCGCCTCGAAACGAAAAGTAGATCCTACTTAAGTCCATAAGACTTACAATAAGTGGAGTCTAATTACTCTGAGGATGATTCGTTTCGGAGCGAAACACCTTAGCAGAAGTTGAGATTGTTGTCAAACATTCACTTGATTTGATTTGATAAGAAATTAAAGATCAAAAAGTAAATAATAATTTCAGATTCATGGATAAGAAGCTATCCATAAAACTGAACGCAGGTCGAGCAGTAACAGGAGTGTTGCGAGGCTTCGACCCCTTCATGAATTTAGTGCTAGATGAGTCTGTTGAGGAGTGCAAGGACGGACAAAGGAACAATATTGGGATGGTGGTATGTATAAGAATTTATATATTAATAGTGGGTGGATCAGTGTGTTTACTAGTGATAGTGTAACCTCTAAATTACTACATATTGAGGTTATGTTCATATATGTCTTGAAGCAATATGATATAGTTTTGCTAGAATTTAAAATGTGGTGCTGTAATTGTTATTACTAAATACCATATTTAATAAACTAAAATAATTTTGTTATTTAAAAATTACATTCATATAATCAACAAAGTTGCTGGCCAGTGCCTGCCAATCAAGCAATGAACCTCATATGCTCATTGCTTTTTTCAGAAAAGATAAAAGAAACTTTACTTAACCAATCTGCTGCATATTGACAATAAAAGCTAACCCTTTTAAATTTAGAATATTGTAGCAAGAGTTCATATTTGAGTGATTTTAGTTGAGAGAGGTTCTTCAGGTGACTATAATGGTACCACTCTTAGTTCTCAACAATGCAGTTTTTGAGATATTTAATGAAAGCACCCTTACCTCTGAACTATAGTACGCTGCTAAACTATATAAAACTAAAAAATGAATGGTACAGCTGTTCATCAACATGTCATTCTTGTCATATTCCTGTGCAGTCAGAAGTGTGTGGACATTCTGTAGCTTGTTTTATTTTTTGGATACCCCTATGAAATTGTAATACTTACTAAAAATGTAAATTGTTTACCTACACTATCCTTCCCTCTCTTAATGTTATCAGATTTCCAGCTTACTAGACTTCAACCTCTGCTACATTGGAATTTTTGTATGCAAAAGTGGCTGATGGGCAACTTCAGCTGTAGGCTTCATTGTTGCTGACCTATAACTTGTTCAAAAATGTTATCAAACAGCATCAGTATGTAGTAGCTAAATTCATGTGGAATTTGGTGGAGATATCTCAAACCAAAGTGCATGCAAGAGCAAGCTATTGCATTTGGCCTGAGACTCAATACTAATACTGGCATATTAATTTAGAGAACATTAATGGAAAATGGTATATGTTAACTGGTTTTAAAACTTCTTCAAAGTACTTTATTCAATCTCTGATTTTATCTAGGAAGACATCAACAATTTTTTCTACAAGGTGTTGGTCAAACAATATTATTTATGACATTAATGCCTCTTTCTCCATTAACTTTATAAGGTATACTAAACACTTCCAAAATATAGGTAAAAGATTTGTGATGACATCCACTCAGAGGTTACCTGTATAAAAAGATATGGCATAGTACTCTATAACAAATTTATGTTTAGCACACTAGTGGACACTATATGTACGAATGTTTTAAATCTGGGCTTTCTTTACCGCAACTTCAGGGACTTTAAACCTACTCAAACAAAAAATTTGCTCTATAACTCATTGGGTCGTTTATGTAGAGGCTTGAGAGCGTCCAAAAACTCTTTTTGTGGCATCTCACTTTTTCGAGCACTCGAAGCAAAGAGTACGCGAGATTATTCGACATAAGATGATGTCCCTAGCTGATTGAAGACGCTGGATCTTTTTAAACTTATAAACTATATCAATTTAGATTTCCCAGAATGGCTAGATTTAAAATTTTCACATAACTCGAATCTCAACTAATACTTACATATACACATGTTGGCATTCCATTAAATAAATAAATATCTCTTCTCTGTTACAGGTCATCAGAGGGAATAGCATCATAATGCTCGAAGCACTAGATAGAATATAGTCTTAAGATTAAAATTAGTGTATAATAAGTTTCATTACACTTGGAATATCTATTTGTGACATATTTTTTAATCCTATACTCATTATAGTAACATGGGCTAAACATCCCATCCTGCATTGAAGTGCAAAAAACTGATCATAATTTTTGACGTAAATGTGTTAATGTTAATACAAAGAGCTTTCAAATAAAAATAACTTGGTTAAAATTGGAATTCCATTGTTTACAGTACTCCTACAAATAAAAAAATTAATAAGGTCAAAAAACGGAAAGTACAAATTGGTGTTTAATTGTGACAATGAAAAAAAAATTTAGTAACAATATGCATCGCAAAAATAAGGAAAAAAATACCAAGTATATGTAAGATCTCGTTTAATGTGGATTATTTTTATGCTATTTTTAAGTTGTGCGGTTTGTTTCATCCAAAAATTTCTTGGACATACATATATGCATATAGGCTTGTTTATGAAGCCCGCGTATTGACAGTCCAAAATTCGTGGAATACTCAAAGCTCACTCCATTTGTTCCACTGACAAAACGTTTATGGATGTAAAGGACAACTAGATCTACCTGAACTCTTCACGTCCAGATATCAGTGATTTGTTTTTAGTGAGCTTTTGAAATTCGGGGATTCCCCTTGTACATGATACTTACCATCGATATTACGTAATTCTGAGTTTCGCATTGAAAGGTATAAGCTGTAATTGTTTTGAAATTAAATTTCATTTTAGGTGTTTTGTTCATTTTTATAAAGTAGCGAGTGCAAATTTTGCTTCGAGTTGCAGTAATGAGCAGCACATTTTGATTTCTGTATTGAAACGTTTAAAGTGGGTGACGTAATGCGTGTTACTTTTCAATAAAAAAAATTAAGTTTGAATACAAGTTTATTTTAAACTTTTATATTAATATATTTCACATTTCCAGTAATTTATTAAGCAGTCTATTTCTTTTTATTTCTGCAAACTTTTTTATGTGGTTTTAAGTTAATTGTAACTTAGTTGTTTTAGTTTTATGCGATTTTAGAAAATTACGGAACTTATTCCTACTTTTTAACAGACTTCAAAAAAGGAGGAGCTTATCAATTCGACTGTAATTTTTTTTAATGTTTGTTATCTCGGTACTTTCCACTGGGTGAACCGATTCTGGTGATTTTTTTGTGTGGTCTCGTTTCAATTTGATCCAGTTCTGACAATGGCATTCATGAGAAAACCATAGAAGTCCTAAATTTGCATTAAGTATGTGCGCGACAAATGGATGAATAAGTCAATAGCACGCCAACCGATTTCGATTATTCATTTTTTATTGGAAAGGATGTACTTCAAGGGTAATTTGATGAATCTGGTTAGGTTCTGATTATGGGATCCATGACAAAGTAACGGAACTCTTCAACGCTTAGGAGCAAATTAACTATACACGGCGGAATCTTTTATAGGCTATCCGGGTATTTGAGTCATCTACCGTAACGTTATGGTCAAGTAATTGTCGTAGCCGAATATGATGATCAATGGAACTCCTTAACGGCTTACAGTAAGGGTGCGATCTGCGGCAGAATGACT
>DWPT01003988.1:0-13748 GCA_018251895.1 Agathymus mariae mariae
TGTTGTAATTTGACGATGTTCACAGAACAGATTCACTTTGACTAAATACAATTATTGTAAATTTGTTATGTTGTCTTAGCATTTTTTTTGTTCGCGTGATCTCATTCAAGTATATATATATTTAAATTAGCGCGTTATCCTATCGCTTTCCGTTTAAAATATACATTTAGTAATATGAACGACGCGCTGACCGACGTCAGCGCTCCGGCGACCTTGAAGCGCGTGGCACTCGGCCAGTACGACCGCTCGGTTCGCACAACACGCGCACTAACTGAAAGCTGTCAACGTACGGCTACCGGTGGCGCTTGGTTATACTATACTTGTCAATATTCAATTCCCGTGACCAAAGTTATAATTATTATCTTCACACGGTAATTCACAAGACACACGATCGATTTAAGTAAACCTCCACCGGGCATCGAAGCTTTTTTATGTAACGTACTTGGTTAGCATATTTTCCAAAATTCAATATACACAAATCAAACGAAAGACCAATTCGACGCAGGTGCTTGTAGTGAGTATAAAATGTCAAAAGAGGCGGCACGTGTACGCACGGCGCGCCCGTTGTCGCCGCTGGGTGCGTACGGGAACACCGGCGACGCACGACGTGGTTGCGCTTGAACCGACTCACTGTGATTAGTGTTTAGTGAATACGATTACTATCTACGTATCAAATAATTTAGGCATTGACTGCTGTGAGTGGACCGTGCTCGACGTTCACAGCGGCCAAACGACAACTGTTGGAGCCACAAGCATACGTCACCAATCAGATTAATGTTCACCAGGTTGAATGTTGGTAATAAATATTGTAAAACTAACAATACAGAACACATTTATAGTTTGGCCGTGACGCAAGTTGTTTTAAATTTTAAACGTTGTGGAGCTATCGTCGACGTTGTCAGAATCTGCCCGTTACGGCTCTTTATGTCGCCGTCTTTATCGATAACTTAAATATTTGGTAAATGTTTCGGTGAATTAGTCAAAAGTAGCCAATTAGGACAGCGTTCTGGGCAGCTGCCAAACGTGCTGAATCTCCTGTAACGTAGTATTCATCGATAACGTCTTTGGCACGCTAAACGTACGACTCCATTAAAATCTGTCTTGAGTAACTCGTTAATGGGGCTAATAAAAATTAGGGAATTAACCTTAGTTTATTGGCGATACCCGCTACCCGCTACCCGCTACCCGCGACCCGCTACCCGCTAGGTGTGTAAAATAAACTTCAGAATATCAGACGCCCATAATATTAGCGCTTGAATGTGTTCTAGAATTAAAAATTAGTAGTAGAAGCAAAAAATTGACGTGCATAAGTGTATTTAAAGAATACCTATATGATTAAATGATTTTGAATTTGAATTTGAATAGTTTTATGTATGAGTGCAAATATTATGTATTAAATTCATAAGAAAATCAACCTTTTAACTACTTCATATATGAATCGTGTACAAATTTCGTGTGTTTTATATATGTAAGTGAACAAAGATTGCGATCGAATTTACGATATTTTATATCATAATACTGGACAAACAGTGGTAGTAAGTTTTCATCACCGCCCATACACTTACTACTAAGGGATTATCGAAGCTGTGAAGCGGGGGGGGGGGGTCCTCGTATTACTCTACAAAAAAATATTTAAATCTAACTTCTTTATACAAGGAAGTGGAGTTTAATAGGCCATAGCTTGTTAGTAACGGATAGCACCACATAATCCGTTTGGACGTGTCCAGCCCGGCGTCCCGCGCAGCATGCAATGCATCGGCTCACACCGCACCCACTTTTTATTACGTGCTTTTATTGAGTGCTCGCCCAGGGCTGCTGGAGCGACGGTGTCCAATCGAACAGTTGTAGACTTGCGATCGTGGGTTAGGGATGGACAATGTTATGCTACGGGAAACATGTGAAGGATCCGTTAAATGATATGATACGATGATATGATTGTAGGAATAGGTATATGTATGGAAAAACAAATAAGCCTGAAGAGCACAAATCATATCATACTATCCAGGTGTATATATATCGTAAAAGTTGAGTTTATACTATATAGCTAGCGTATCAAATATTTGTGTGCATTGAAATAATAGAACATATTGCATTATAGTTTCTGGCAGTCAAAGCCCATGGCTCCACATGGCAGACTGTGCTCCGATGGTTGCTACACAGTGTGATGAAAAATAAGAACCACAACTGGGTTAACTAACACGAAAGCAATAAAGTGCATGCGCGTCCAGCTGTTACTGTTTTCTCACCGTCCACCGTCCCCCTTTACACTTTTATATCGACTAGCACCGAACGGGAAACGAAAACAAAAAACCCACTGCCGTCGTAACATAACCAATTTATATGTACCAACTAATACTATAACGCTAGCGGGAACATAAACAACCGCTCGCTAAAATAGACAGCCCTACGTGTCAAACGTCAACGTCCACGCTGACGTATCCGCACGCGTGTCTACGTGAATGCACACAGACACACACACACACACACACACATGTAAACAGTGAGTAGTTGTGATCTAAATATGTGCGATTGATGGCATAGATGACCGAATTTATTGATGCGGCACCTTATTTACGACGCAGTCGAAGTGGTTGCATTGTTCTCGATGGTTTGTTGTTTCTGTTAGATTTGTGGCCGTAAGCGCTGTCTTACTGTATGTCGTTTATTGTGACAGGAGTAGAGAGGATAGTTTTATTTCGGGGATGTTCTCATTTTTAAATGGTCCAAAAATAGACCGTATTATTGAAATCATGGATTACAAATGCAATAAGGCATCTTGTTATACCTTGTTTTTTTGGATTATAAATTTATTTTTAACAGTCACGTATTTTGTTAAACTTTTTATTTTATTTCTACAATTAATAGATATTACAGAAGTATTGTAAAGTTTAAACAATAAAATAAACGAGACACTGCTTTTTACGCTTTCAAGCAAAATAAAATAAAACAATAAACATCATAGCAGACAGTAGTCATTATTTGGTGAGTTGATGCCACGAACTACAATGAGTTATTGTTTAAAAGGTTGGGTAAAGTATCGTTTATATTTTTACCTTCAACATGACTTCTTAAGCTACGGTAAATAGAAAAGAAAATAAAACTGTGTTTATATTTACCTTATAATAATACCAATAATCTAATTATATTATAAAAAAAATTCTAATACACAAAATTTATATACATATATAGCAACATATTTTCCGTAAACGCCGCATCCACCGAACAGCGCTGCGTATGTCTCTGTTTAGATGCGCGAGGGTCGCGTCCCGCGGCGCTCACTGCCCAGTCGCTCCCGATGTTCCAAAGCGTGTTCTGCTGCAGGAAGGTCTCGACTTCCATTCACGTACCACATTACCCGTGACGTCATTAACCGCCTCATCCTAACGGTTCCATCGCGTCAACGTAGTGAATAAAAATTATTTGGAATGAAGTGTGAAAATTCTGGTAGATTTTCATTGATCTGCATCATATTGGTTTGTAAGTGAATGCGCCTGTTGTTTGTGTTGGTGTACGATGTAGCCGCAGCACGGTGTGTCCGGTGGGATGTTTGTGTGGCGTTGTATTGTCAAGGTGGTCGGGATGGGCCTCCCGGACTTCACGGTGAGTAATGGCGGCTGGCTGTTGACCCAGCCCCGTAATGTTAAAAAAATATCAGTAAAAATTTTCATATTCAAACGTCGAGTTCCACGTCCAGCACTCATCGTAGTAGTTGAATTTATTACAGCAAATAGTGGTTTTGTTCGAAGGCTGAAGCTCGATACACTAACAAATGTGGCGTCTCCGCTGGCTTCGTACATCTGTGAGCGACTTCGAATGGCTCGTACATGTTTAAAGGTCGTAATGACCCCACACGATGGACTACATGCCATGGGGAAAAAATATAACCTATACGGGATATGGTATTTCTACGGAAATATTTATACTGTCCTGTCATTGATCGGACCGTTGTTGCAAACTGACCGTATCCAAATCCATGTACGTAAAGTGCAAGGTTGTGACAATTGTTCTCGTCGAGTTAATTTACCGCGGTCGTATTATCATGTCGTTTGTGTTAGTTTAGTTACTCGTCCGTAATTTCCTTGTGCTACAAGGATAAATGTGGTTTGGTCTACACGACGCGGTGGCGGCCGCGACAAATACCAACAAATCCATCTTGTATATAAGTATTAATCTATATTGTAGTTTGTTTTGTCCAAAACGAGTGTTCACTTACGCCTTTTTACTTTAGTTCCCACTCTAGCTCACTCATTGTTTTATAGGAGGTATATGAAGTTAAATGGGTTTGGTATGAATCTACTGTTATATATCTCTGGTATACTCTTATGCTGGTCGATATAGATCAGCAGAACACGTGAAAGAATAAATCACTACACATAACATTAATACATACAGCGCAACACTATGTCGGCTACGGCCGTCCATGCACCCTTGGACACGGTGAACATTAAGATAGTCGAAGAAATCATAAATCTTTTATACGCATACAATTGAGGTCCGAGTGCGGATCATAACACCCCAGAATAAATATTAAACCACTACACTCAGTGTTCTACACGACAGCTGTAACCGACATCAAACCGAAGTATGACGAACGAGGGCGTTAACAAAATAAAAATTACATTCAATATAGCATAATGAATGTATTACTTCTGACTATCGTACGATATAAAATATTTTCTTTCTTATTTTCTTCTCATTTTTTCAGTGATACCTTTAGTGTTATCGATGTCCATCTGCGACGGTGACTAGTTATCATTGGGTGGCTCGTCTGCCCGTTTGTCGTCTATTAACATAAAGACACTCAAAGATAATAACATAACATAATAATAATAATAGACTCAAAGAACTACACAAACGGTGATCTTTTCGTTAAAAACTTAAACACTTCGAGGAACCAAAAGCACTGATACACGGGAAAGTCCAGTGGCGATAGAAATTTACATAATTATTGAAATTTCAGAAAGATATGAGTTACAACAGCCTAAGGACACATAACAATAGAAAAAATATGAGAAAGTAACAGTTAATATTCTGTAATATGTTCTTAATTCATTTAATGTTGTCAACGAAACAAAGGGAAATTCCTTGTACATCACAACATCACAACTAGCTCGTCCCTCCGGAAAACTTCGATTCGCGCCAACTGAGTGACGATAATAAACTGTGAGATTTGGCTGCGTTTTGCAATAGGTGACGTAAACCTACCCGGCCGACGGACGCGGGCGGCGCGGCGCGAGCCGCTCGTTTCGTTTTAATGTCCGGTAAATTATCTCATCACTGGCCAATACAATTTGGAGTCGTGATTTTAGAAAAGTGATTTCTTCCGAACGTTAAATCGGGCCAATAGCATAGTATCAAATTACAATTCTATTTGAAGTCTGTAACTTTACGATATATAACACTACTCGTATTGATGGAAGAAACCATTCAAATCATTTTTTCATAAACGATTAAGAATAACCAGGGGCTGCCTATTAATAGCCACCGTTACACGGCTATCTTTGCAAGTGAGGCCTGAATCGTACTTTACCATGCTGCTCCAGTGGGAGTCGGTTAGGTTAGGTTAGTGATCGATCCGAGTGTAGAAAGTTCTTAGACTTTCCGAGGTCCTTGACGAAAGTAACACATCACTACCGCGCTCGACTCCTGGGAGGACCGCTTCGACAGTAGAAACTATTTTCAAATCTAAATCGCGGTTACGTTCAATGTTGTTCTGTGACATGCCACACTTAATCGTCGGTTATGGGCGATTGAGAATAATTTACGCAGACCGAAAGTTTGCATGAATATCCAATAATATGCAGTGATTGATTCAAAACAACTCGGAGCTCTCAGTATATACTGTGCGATATAATTTCGTGCAATCACAATAATATAACAACGTTTTGTTAACTTCATTCATTTACAATTTGTATAACTCCCACCGAGTTCTATTGTGGGTTTATTTCTGTCCGCGATTTTGCACTTGGTGTTGGAAGTTTATTCACGTGAAATAGTTTCAGCTTTGATTTAAAAAATAGCTACGTGCATTGCGTATTAAAAGTATTGGTAGTAAGTAGTATCTAGTACAACATTTCATTTCTAATACTACTTAACTAAAATGTTTTATAGATGTACATTAATCTCATGTTTTTGAGGCCTGAGTTAGATTTCTTATACGCTTTTCTAAAGTTATATGCGTATTTGAAATTAGTAATAACTTGCTTGAGTTAATGGAAACACAATTAAAAACAAGCAAAGTTGCTTGTAAGACCAGCGTGGCAGGTTCAGGGGACAGATATGAGCTGAGCATTAAGCATGACGATTAAGTTAATGATTATCATTCCGTGTAAACCAAATTAGCAAGTTCGAATTGCAAGTGTGAACGAGTCTGCCACATTTACAAATAAAAAATAATTTGAATTATTAGGAGTAACAATATTACTTTTAGTACAATCCTATTTGAAAGTCTCGGGAGCCCCGCGGACGGCAGCAGTCGCCCAAAGAGGGTAAACAACAACTATGTATGGGTACGGTACTTCTATATCGATAAAGAACACTGATGTCTATAGCAGCCACAATTCTCGGTATTAAAATAGGCTGAGCTCTTACGGAAGTAGGGAAATATGCCATTAATTAATGACACTTTAAAGTCAAAGTGAGTTGAACTCGAGGGTCAAATAAATATTAATTTCACGTGCTGGAGCAACGACTGCCGTTTCTTTATCGTTGGGACGATTGTAGGCACCAATCAACAGTAATTTTCTCAATTGCCTACGCAGATATTAATAAAAGAGCACAGCAATTCTCCGCAGATTGAGAAATCTTTCTCTTCCTTGTTGAAACTGACAACGATATGCTTCTTAATGTGACTAGTGAATATGCAATAATATATTATATTATAAAAGTAATATAGATGTGTATATAATGTATATATATTCACAAGAGCAATAAGGTAGGGAATGTATAGTTTTTCTGGATTATAAATACAGTGATCGGATGTTTTTTAACAAAGCGGCACCTTCGCTGTGTTGTTTTTTAATTTTCACATGTATTGTGAGTTTTCATTATCTAACACTGGGAAATTAATGATATAAAAATTAAAAAAACACTTGTACAAAAATACAAATAACGGACTTAATGTTGACTTAATGAGCGTTTTCTTCCATCGATCCGTCGGCGATGAGGACCGAGTGGGTGGGCCGCTGTGGTAGCGTTGGTAATTTGAGGGGTTTGACTGATTTGCTGTTTATTTGTGTGTGTTATAAAAATTTGGTCGTCCTCATGATAGACGAGGCGTCAGCCAAAGATGGGAGCAGAGCTCCACGAGTAGTCGGACTGTACGAGCAAAAGTTGGTTTATAATGCAACAATCAATGATCTGACGTGAATTGCTGCTTTGCTCTAGTGAGCAATGAATTTCGTTGAGGGTTTATCCTCTAGTGGTAGTAGTAGTAGTAGTCTAGGTGGATCTTAAGATGTGTCGACCACTACGTTCCCAATGTTCTAAGAGATATTTGAGGAACATTATAAAACCACGGCGCCATAATAAGTTATGATTTCTTAACGGTCAACGCACGCACGAGGGGTGAAGTCTACTAAATTTAGTCTACCCCATTCTGAGACCCGACCCATAGATGTCTCAACTTCAGACACAAGTTTATTCCTTTTCTAATCCAACTGCATCCGGGAGGTGTTTGCATGGCCTGTATAAAGGATGCATTCTGCTTATGCGTGGTTATATTGGTACATAAACCCCAACTAAGTTTGAAATAAACAACACAGTTTCACAGTTCAATTTGGTTTCTATGTGAGGTTTACCCTAGATACAGTATAAATAGCTATCTATATTGTATAGTTTTATAATCATGAGTAGATGATTTGAACCTTTATTGCTCGCGCTTATATGATAATCAAATCGATGACACAGCATATAGGCATCCATTAACATGCGTATTAAAAAATGCGTATCCTGTTTACTAGTACGTATTGGAGTGTGGAGAACATAAGTTTAGCGCGTATTTGGCAACCGTCTCCCGTGTCAGCACGGTATTGCACAGTGTCCCTATCGAGATGTTTCATAATCTACCTTTATACTACGTTCTCGCTGTCAATCAAGACTTACTAGTAGGAAATTCAATTAGGCAATCGCTTTTGCCCTTGTATGGTTAAGCGGCCTCGAGAATATTTATTGTACGCCTCTAAATCTACACCAGTCCACACTAGCGTTCACAAGTAGCGTTATGAAGTACACTCTAGGTGTCACAGCCATGAAGAGGAACGATGTGCAGCCGACTGACAATACATCTGTAAACATGGAGAGACCAGAGGACAAAGTACCGTACAATATCAAAACAGGTGTATGTTTATATCAGTGAATGAAAGCTATCGATGGCTCGGCGGAGCGTGGCCCAGTGATCTTCTCGTGAAGCGGGCTGTGTATTATTAGAGCCGCGACTAATCACCGTCCGCCGCCTGTCGCGCGCCGCTCGTCCGACCGAACTTAATACGTTGTCTCCACGCTTCACTAGAGGTACTCTAATTATAATTAAGGGTGTACATACATGTGAGATAAAATACTTCTTAAAGCGTGTCGTCAGAGAAAATGATATTGTGGTGATTTATGTGACGTATTAATCGTGTCGTGTGAGCAGTAGTTTTGTATGTTATGTGATACTTGCCCTCGCTGGAGTACAGGTAACCCTAGTGTCAATTTAGCAGTCGGTTGTCATCTTTTAAGTTTAACAATATTATAACAAACAGACTATAATTTGCTTGCTAATTCGCTTGTATTTTATTTTATATATGTTCTTCATCGTTTTGGTAGGAATTTGGATCATTATCTCAATTCTTGCGTGATTAGAACGAGATCAAAACTGAATGGTTTTGACACTTAGTGATGCGATTAAAGGTTCGCCTGGAGCGGAGCCAATATCATATTACCCGAATTTACGAAGGAAATTGCTTCGAGTCTATGACTTATTCCTAGGGTTAAGGAACTGGGTATCGGAGCATAAGGCGATCCATATGCGTTTTTTACGAACAGGAATAAGCACGTGTGTGACCGAACTTATTTAAAACTTAGTTCCACACTCGTCATACACCCCGCAGACAAAACTGCCGGGCTGTCGATGATTGCGTTGGCATGTCAAATTCATTTTGTGAATAAACTTCATTTAAAATATAACAAAAATACCCTTTGTGTCATAATTGTACTATGGAACTGTATCGTTTTCACTTACGAAGCAAACATCCCTAGTTTTTCAATTATGTAGTTTCCATTTTGATTGTTTGTACATTGTTGTAGAAATCCAGTTGCTCGCATGTTACGTCACGGGCACAAGGTATGCGCCGTGTCGTTGATGGTGTTTATATGTACGTATCAGGAGGTGCGCGCCGAGCGAGACGTGCTGCAGGCGCGCATGTCGGAGCAGGCGCTGCGCATCTCGTCGCTGTCGGCGCGCCTGCAGCGACAGCGCAACGACGCCGAGGCGCTGGCGCACAGTGCGCATAGCGACCTCACCGTGCGCCTGCACGACGCGCAAGCTGAGGTTAGCTATGTAGCTATACATATGAACACTCCCATTGTCCCGAGAATCTGCTAAGTAGAACATCTAAAAGGTCACACTGTCAGGCGGTGGTAGACTTACAGTGAGGTGAGTGATACTTCGAATTAACTGACTTTTATTACTTTTCAGGACGAGTGATTATTGCAATTGGCACAATATTATAAAGTGTATGCAAGGTACTCATAGCCGCTTACAGAAGGGACGGTAGATCGGTTTGAGTTAGGTGAAGCAGCGCAGTGAGGTGCTAACGCACTACATCACCTGCTAGCTAGTACCATGTGACCGTTATGATAGTGATAATAAGTGATGATAAACAGTGTGATGACGACACATCGAACACGTCAAGTGATTACCATTTCTGTCTGTTACGATTGTTCCGTGATTACATGCGTTATATAAATAAAAAAAAAATATGATGACTTAACAAACATAAATTTAATATGTCTATTACAATACGTCGTTCACGGTACACAACTTGCCACAGGTACAAAGGCTCAAGGAGGAGATGGAATCGAAGGACAAGCAGCTGTCGAGACTGAAACAGAACCTGGAGGAGAGAGAGAAGGCCGGAGACCAACAGCCGCCCGTATATGGAAATTCGTGTATGTACTGGTGTATTATCGCTATTGTCATCGACTGTTTTAAAGCGCAACAGTTACGACTGATCTTCTGCCAGCTCGCACTACAACAGTGTGAAGTGATTGGCTGATTACGATTACTTTACCGACTGAATCATTATGAATTGCATTGCGGATATATTGCCCATCTGCTGCTTAACGATGAGATGTAAATCTTTCGAACTAAGTATTTTGTTTGAACGCGTTTGAACATTAACTCAGGACAACGCGTGTATGAACGCCACTACCCGCCCGTTGTACGGTTGATACAAACAAAATAATAGTTTGACTAACAAACAGTTTTGATTCAATTGGTAGTTGTCGAGGTGTGTGTGTGTGTGTGTGTGTATGTGTGTGTGGCGATCAAAACAAAAATGAAATTGTTACTCTTAGCTCACACCCGTTATACATAGAGTAACAACATCGGTGTTGGCGACAGGCAACTCCAAAGACAAGGTGATGGTGCTAGAGCGGGAATTATCCAACGCTCAGTCCAAGATCGCGCACCTGGAGGTGCTGGCCAAGACCCTAGAGACGGAGCGGGAGCGCTTGGAGGCTAACGTGCGGGACCAGGAGAGGGCCCTCGCCTACAAGGAGGAGCAGCTCAACGATCTTATGGGTGAGTGAACACTTGATGCGTGGTTTATTGATAGGGAAGCAGCAGGTGGACTTGCACGTGAAAGTAATAAAATACACAAGAGATTTCGACCCATAGCCCAGTTGGTAGTGACCCTGCCTGCCGAGCGAGGGTCCCGGGTCCGCGGTAGACGTTTATGTGACAGATAAATGTGTGTTCTTGAGTCATTGGTGTTTATAATGTCAATTTGGCATGGACCGGAACACAGGGAATCCTAGGGCGGGGGTGTAAGTGTGTAAACGTTTATTTTTATCTATCAACAATAAATCTCAAATATGTCATACTTAACATTGTGTAATTACAACTGTCAACCCCACACGTGAACTAGTTTCAAGTAGAAACAGCATAGGCGAAAGTTGAATTGCTGAGTCAATCTTATCACCTAGCGAGCCACTACTCACAGATCTAGATATATAATATACCGGTAATCCGCCACCGCTTCGGTCCAGAAACCCTGTGTCTCACGTTGACAAATATCACACGCACCGATTGAGACATCTGGTTTTCTAGTTGTACTTCAACAGCTGCAGCCGGGCAGCTGTTACCCGAGATGGAAAAAAAATATCTTTGATTCATACCGCTAGTTACCTGTATACAAAAACTCATCTAACTGATAATTTGAATTCATTGTATTTTTATCATTAAAAATCAGTAATTCAGTATAAATATATGTTTCACATTTAATATGAAAAGACATAATTATATCAAATGAGAAATATAGCGCATGGGGTTATTAACTTCATTGCAAGTGTTTACTTTGCTTATACAGTACATCATTTCACATTATTCACTTCACGCCATTTCCATCGATCCCTCATCCAATAGTGTGGTTCACTTCAAGACGAGGGTGAATAGGCTTTTTGTAAGTTAGTTTATTTTATCATTGCCACTCATTGATACTTACAGGTGGGATTAAAGTATATTAAGTAAAAAAAAATCCATAAACAAGTGACTTTGACATTGATCCACACTAATAAAAGCTCGCTATAGTTCATCACGTCCAGCCGGTTGGACCGACTCCAACTGCATTACTCTCATTTGGGTTAGCTATGACAGGCCTGTCCGGCCAGACGGAACTATCTAATTTGGAACATGATTCATTCGCAGCGCTCAAACTGGAGGAGGACGACGAGAATAAGGAACAAGCCGTCGAGGGCAAGGCGTCCGCTAGGACTCTCAGCGATATAGTCTCCATATCTGAATTCGACGAACAGGACTTGCAGATGCGTCGAGCCGAACTGAAAGCTCATAATATAAGTCTGTCCGGCTTACAAGATAGGGACAAAACAAATGTGAATAGAACACTCCTGCCGGACGTTCAACGACCGAACATGAGTTCGTTAAACTTGGA
This sequence comes from Agathymus mariae mariae, assembly GCA_018251895.1. NCBI lineage: Eukaryota > Metazoa > Arthropoda > Insecta > Lepidoptera > Hesperiidae > Agathymus > Agathymus mariae. The sequence goes on from DWPT01003988.1 coordinate 12,153, forward strand.
GTATATGGACCATTTTGATGTAACCAATTACACGCCGCGCGCCGACTCGCTTCCCGCGCACTTGACGTCCACGCAAAACAAAGACCTGCAATACAAGAGGAATGTTAACGAAATTACAGTATTCGGGACGGACAAATTTAGCAGCACCGCAAAACAATGTGTCACACAAAAGATACAAGACAATTGCTCGATGTACCCTAATAGGGATGTGAGCGAAAGCTTGAATATAAGTGTTGAGCCGAAGAAGATTAACTTCTCTTTAGAAGCCACAGACAATAAAATTCGAGAAGAGTGCAGCTCTCTCAGGGAATTAGGCATCACTTTAGATGTAAAACATGAAAACTTTCCAGATATACTTAGACAGTTGAAACAAGAGATCAAAAAGTCAAAGACTGAGTTAAATACTTGTAAGTCCGAGTTAAAGAATGCAGAAGAACAATTATGTGAGTTTCCAGCGTTGAAAAGAGAGGTTGAACAATTAAAATCATTGTTGGAGAATACTATGGCCACAATGGAAAATGATAAGAAATTTTATGAAAATCAGTTGGAGAGCTTTTCGTCTAACAAGAAGCTATTGGAACAGAGACTAGCAGAGATGACTCAGGAAGCCAGTGAAAAATCGAAGGACTTACATCTTCTCAAGGAAGACATATTACGAAGGGAAAATATGATCTTAGAGCTTGCAAAAGAAAAACGCAATTTGACCAATAAACTCGCAGAGTTGGATGGCAGAATCGACGACTTGCAAAGTAGAAATGCCGTACTGGAGAAGTTTGAATCAGAAAATGGACAAATAAGAGAGAAATTGAGCGAATTTCAGAAACTGGAACAGATGGTATCCGAGAAGAATCAGCAAATAGACAGCCTCAACCAACATTTGGACAGATTTGACGACCTGCAGAGATGTCTGAACGACAAGACTGAGGAATTAGAGAGCTTAAAAGAAGCGTTGCAAGAGAAAACTCATGAACTGTTCCGATTACAAGCTTCATTCGACGCTCAGAGCCGAGATATCGCTAAAATAAACGAAGAAAATAATAAATTAAGCACCGCTAACAAGGATCTTAAACTCAAGCTCACCAAGTTAGAGAAGGAACACGAGAACGCATCGTTGAAGCTTCAAAACAGTGAAAGTGAACTAGAACGAATGAGTTCTTTAAACAACGAGTTAACATCGAAGATAGAGGAACTGAAATTGCTTACCGATAAATATAAGGACAAAGAAACTGAAGTAGAGATTTTGCACGAAGACATAAATTCATACCACAACGAGATAGCAGCACTGAAGGAGCAATTAAAGATGGTATCTCGCAGTCCGTCGCCGCGGACCAAGAGCGGTGAAGAGAAGAGGACGCCGGACCGACAGGCCAGCAACGATAAGAAGCAGTTGGCGAAGATCAAAAAACAGATATCGCTGCTTCAGCACGAGTTGGACTTCAACAAGAAGGAACTAAATGACAAGGTCAGTGTTTGGTGCACTTTGATTCATTTCTATAACTTATTGTTGTATTTTGATTTAGATTTTCTAATGTTTAATAGCACTCATATTTGAAAAATGTAAAGTTTAAAAAACAACAAGCGACAAACGTAGCCCGA
>DWPT01003989.1:0-13748 GCA_018251895.1 Agathymus mariae mariae
GAGCGACTGGACTTCTCGTGCGCGCAGTTCGGGCCGGACGGCGGGCTGGTGTCCAACGCGCCTCACATCCCCGTGCACCTGGGCGCCATGCAGGAGGCTGTGCAGTACCAGGTGCATGCATGTAACGTTATATTGGACTTGGCAAAAATATCGTCCTTGACATTTACATCGATTTAAAAAAGGCCTTCGACACTGTCAACCATAATCTGCTTAAAAAAAAGTCGAAGTATATTGGCATTCATGGCACTGTATTCGAAATGTTCCGATTTTATTTGATAAATAGATCTTATGTCGTCAAAAATGATGGAATCCAAAGTAAACCTTTACCAGTATAGTGGGATGTTCCTCAAGGATCCGTTCTGGGGCCATTGCTCTTTTTGATTTACATAAATAACACATCAGTAACATACATCAGATAGGATTACATAGTCATGTGAGCCTCTGCTGGCGACACGTGCATGGTTAACTCTGGATCTACAATACATGAGGTAATCACTATGGCTCAATAAGATTTAAATACGTTGCTTTGTAATATACATCTATAATTGTTGTCGACACGTTCAGAGCCGGCCGTAAGACATTCGTTTGAACTATTGTCAATAGCGACAATCTCCAAATACTTTTATTAAACACGTAACTAGGTATATATTAATACATTTCATATTATTTATGTTATTTAACACTATCGACAGATGCGCGTGCGCGGCGGCACTCTGAAGCCGGGTGACGTGCTGCTGGCCAACCACCCGTGCGCGGGCGGCTCGCACCTGCCCGACCTCACCGTCATCACGCCCGTCTTCCACCAGTGAGTCGTGTACCGTAGCCTTTCGCGGTAGCTTTAAATACTGTGACACCATGTGCTGGGATAATTCACCTCCCTGCCTGTGCGGCAATTTTAAAATGAAATTTAAATTACATTTATTACACATACAAGAAGTAAGCCATCTGACACACTCGAGAGTAACCACATGCAGTCAAAATACACACACGTACAAACATACACGCGTGTGCTCGCGTGTACAAATCCACACAAAAACTTTACCAGCAAGCTAGGTGGTGACACTTTAAATATTTTCCTTACATCTTTTTGTTATTTACCTCATATATCTCTATACTAATGCCTTTTGCTATATTGCAGTTACTATTACAAATATATCTCTCACAACTGTTTTATTTTTATGTGCATCTTTACTCTTTCAAACTGTCATGCAAAAGAAGGTGTACCGTATGCAGTTTCAGCATTTGTTTTAGTAGTCTCCTCAGGGTTGTCGTAACTACGCACAGAGCACGGTGTGCCTGTGGGCCACCACCGCGGTGATTGCCGTATGGTCCATTTCTTCGATGATTACTGTAATTGTATATAAATATATGTATAGTCATAATTGACACTTTAAATTACCTGCAGTCGCCATTTATTTTTTTGTGTTTGCCTATCTACTTGTCTGTGCGTGTCACACGAAAACCGGAAAAAATTTGATGATGCCTGTCATGATGATGATGATCTTACCGCAGAATAGGAATTAAAAAAATTTGCGTCCATTACGTTCTGTTATAGGTAGTAGAGAAGTAAATATAGTTATTGACTTAATTTTTACAAATATTTGTAGAAATTGTAATATTTCAGTAATTTGTCATGTTTCTAATTTATAATTTACTACATGGGTAATAATCGAATAACAATAGATTTGTTTTAGTAATCGTAACTGGTACGTTACATCTATGTGTTACTTGTAAACGTAAGACAACTTGTCAACGGGCTTTATGTCCGACCATTATAGTCTGATTTTACGGTTTACAATAAAGAGTGAAAATCGGTCACTATCGGTGAACGCCACAATACTCGTATGGACCGGTATAACCAGGTGCAGCGAGCCAATATTCTTCGTGGCGTCGCGCGGACACCACGCGGACATCGGCGGCCTGACGCCGGGCTCCATGCCGCCGCACTCCACGTGTCTGGCGCAGGAGGGCGCCGCCTTCACTTCCTTCCTACTGGTGAACGGCGGCACTTTTGAAGAGGATCGGCTCGTCGAAGGTAAAGAATCTGTTATCCACCGGTGCTGACGTCGCCGAGGACGGCGACAGGGCGTGACCTCCTGTTCCTGATCGTAACCAATTACTCTTCGCCTCTTGGACGTACCTACCTTAATATTCATCCTTAGCACTATATTTAATAGTTTTTTTTAATAATCTTACATACCTTATCGGTGAATACAGATCACTCGAGTGGCTCGCTGTCATTCAAATGTCATTAAATGTTGAAAACAAGATACATTATAAGGTATTATTTCGACCGTTAGTTAGTACTTTCGACTTTCCATTATCATGGTCCACTAGTGGTTTTAGTACCTTCGGCAAATAAGTTGACATGACATTATTAAAAGCGTATTAAACAAACAGCTCATGCTCCAGGACATAATGTTTGACGTTCCCCGACATTCAGCAGTAGCTGTTTCCTTGGAACCGTGGCGAAACTCGCTATATATTTTTGTCCCGATATGTCCAGTTTACTGTTGTTACTTTGAAGTTCGACTTGCGTTGTTGTAATCATCATATAGAGTTACATACGGTTAATATTGTTGCAGAGTTAATGAAGCCAGGGAAGGAGCCCGGGTGCTCTGGCACCAGAAACTTGCCGGATAATCTGTCCGACCTGAAGGCGCAAGTCGCCGCGAATCAAAGGGTAACAACTTTATGTGTAATGATACTCGTAATAACGCAATATTGTAACCAAAGCTGTCACTGAATGTACTATCGACATGTGTTCGCAGGGGATCCAGCTGGTGTCGGAGCTGATAGAGCAGTACGGGCTGCAGGTGGTGCAGGCGTACATGGCGCACATACAGAGGAACGCGGAGTTCGCTGTCAGAGATATGCTCAAGGTTCGCTTTGTATACTTCAGTAGACAAGTAAAATGCAATAGCCTTTATAGCGATAAACGAACGTTCCTTTTACTACCTGCAAGCCCGCAACACGTGTCGTGTCGCGTTAAAACGTTGGATGTTGTGGATTAGGTTCTAACATGTTTGGTGGTGACCATAGTATTGACGATATGTGTATGTCTGACAGTGATAATATGCTTCTTTACACACGCAAAAAAAATCAAATAAGCACATAATTATGTCACATTAAGAAATGTGAGAGTGAGTACCACTGCCAGAACAACTTGAAGTATTGAAATCACCAAAAAACTGTCAAATTACGACAGCCGTTGTTCGTGATCACGAGACGTAAATAAAGGTATTGACGTGACAGGAAATAGCTGAGAAAACTATCGCCGCGACGGGCTCCGCGGTGCTGCGTGCCACCGAGTACATGGACGACGGCACGCCCATCGCGCTCGCGGTCACGCTGGACCGGCGCAGCGGGAGCGCGCTGTGCGACTTTACGTGAGTGTTATTTCTAGATTCATAGATAGATTCATCACGTGCCCGCATCGACCGTTCTCGCTCGGGGCTTCCCGTTGACTGGCGGGCGAGGCTCATTCAGATTAATTCCGGCAGCACGGATGGTAGGGTGCCCTGGGTGTCTAGCTAACTGTCAAATGTTCTTAAAGTATTTTGTTTTTACTAAAGCACAGCTTGTATCTAAATTATATTATACTATAGAATTAGATGAATATATAATTGACGAGGACGCCTGAAAATAATAGTGCCGCAACAGATTCCGCGCAGGTTAACTTCATGATTGTTACATGTTGTTTTAAGATATGTGCTGTTCGATCTTTCTAGCGTCAGCATTTGGTCATATAAATTTGGTATTAAAACCATTATCAGTAGTCGAGGACATCTAGCCAAAATACCTTTCGGCTCGTCATGTTCGAAGGCTCCAAAACTTATATCGACAATTCGCTAAACTGGAGTACTCAGGTGAGTGCAGTCATTCGTGCTATTATTGCCACGCTAACATTCCTCGACTGTCTCAAAACTTTTGGTCCGATTGAATTTAAGTTACTATCTTTCCGATTATCGATTTTGGTGATGCGTGCTACTTAGATAAATATAATGTCGTCTATAAACTTTTCCGTACTCATTGTTTTCTGTCTTCATAAATTTGACCATGTTTCTCCTTATCGGTCCAGTTCAAATAGCTTCATGTGCAAGAGCTTTGGGACATTAGATTACTTTGTTCACTCTTTTATATGTTCTTCAACCAACGTGTCCAAGTGTGCGTGTTGGAATTTGGATTTTAAATAACCTGGAGCGGTGGCGTTGAAGAGGATAGAAGAGTGAAATATTTATGTATATATTTGTTTATGTACGTCTGTATGTAGATTCACTTACTTATACATAAGTACATATATGCTATTCGTGTTAATCAATTTAGCCTAATGGTGAATTAGTACAAAATGCTTAAGCATTAAGATTTGAACAGTAACACAATGTTATTATGGTCAATGAATTTCAAATAAATATGTCGGCCTGCATGTCGGCACAGCCCTCCCTCCGTGTTGGTAAGCAGTGGGTGGAAAGGGTAAACCCCTACCACCAATATTTATTTATTTAATCATATACATAACAGAATATAATCATTACAAAATGACAAAATAATACGATAAAATTAATAGCGGGGTCATATTGCTCAGGTATGTCGTACACTTCTTGACCACAAAGACTATCAAAGAGACTGCAAAAAATATAATATCGGTATTAAATTCCACTTACAATGCACATAATCCCTAATTAGTCCTGCTGAGGATTTGACTTTTCTCTAAAATTAAGAAATATTGTTATCATATATATCTAAACTGTTATAATTTTTAATGACAATATCATTCTATTATAGGGATATGGTTATAATAAGAAGTTTTTTGTGTACAATTTTAATGACATCATTCGAGCACGGTCGTTGCCCGGTATACATGTGGTGTTGTGATAATATTGAAAGTTTTGTATTAATTTAGGCATATCGCCTCTCTGCCTACAGTCATGTTTTTCAGGATATGGCCTCTCGGCTTACAAATAAATTAATAAAATATTCTGAGGAGTTTCTTATGCTGCTTCTTCTTCTCTACATTTAAGCATCTCTACCAAACAGTAGTACCTAGAAGCAAAATAATCTATGTGTTTAGGTATTTACCAAATACCTGTATGATCAAATGATTTTAAATCGAATGTCGAAGCCAGTAAAAAAACTAGTTCTCCACTTCGCTCTAGCCGGTCGCGGTAGTGGAGACCGCCCGCCCATTCTCACTTGCTGTGTACTGATCCGTCTCCTTACTTAATGTCTCTCATACACAAAAACTACTTGTTTTAATTCATTTTTGATTCAGCATTTAAGTCTATATCGCGGGAAAAGCTTAAATACAATAGGCATAATTATTGTCATTATGGAACTGCACACTATCGAACGTTTCTCATTGTGAGAGCAGACCTGAGTCCAGCAGTGGGAGTGTGGGTTGTAATCATGATGATGATGACACTGTCTAACAAGCGTATTCTAAGTTGTTAATGTGGACTATATATATGTTGCTCGTCCATGTCGGTCACGTGTGTCTGGGTCCACAGCGGCACGGGCCCGGAGGTGTGGGGTAACCTGAACGCGCCACGCGCCATCACGCTCTCCGCGCTCATCTACTGCCTGCGCTGCATGGTGGGCCACGACGTGCCCTTGAACCAGGTAACGCTGTTATACCTTCGGAGTGTTCCGCACAGGACGGCAATAATTTGTCGTCTCGTTTCATTTTTTATTTCGTTTCTTGTTCATATGAGATGATCGTGTAGGTAATTCTATTATTCACTCTATCGCCCATCACTCTACCTTTTGATCCAACATATTAATGTGCACTTTGAACTCAGGCTTTGAACTCCACTCATCCGACCTGGGCGATTTGTGGGTCTTAGAAAATGAGGGGCAGTGATTTATCACGACCCATGTTGAACATAAACCATTTTTGCCTATTTTTCATTTAACTTGTAGCGGAGGAAATGAATTTTTGTCCGGTAACATTCTGATTCAACCAATTATTATTTATATAGCCAATAAAAAAAGTGCTAGATAATACTTTGCAGTACTAGATAATACGTAATTGTAACTATCGGCCAGGGTTGCTTGAAGCCGGTGCAAGTGGTGATCCCGGCCGGCTCCATCTTGCAGCCGTCGGAGGATGCCGCCGTGGTGGGCGGGAACGTGCTCACCTCGCAGCGCATCGTCGACGTCGTCCTCAAGGCGTTTCAGGTATTGCTAACGTTTGAACTAAAATATACTTGTGGCTTTGTGATTCTCATAATGTGACTTATGTCTGGATCGGGGGCAGGTGTGCGCGGCCTCGCAAGGCTGCATGAACAACCTGACGGTTGGCGAGAGCGGAGGGAGCGGTGGAAGCGGGGAGGGAGGCGGCTGGGGGTACTACGAAACCGTGGCGGGTGGCGCCGGCGCGGTAACGTCACTCATCGATATACACTCGCCGCTCCACGAGCACCTTCCGTACGATCGTAACTTATTTTGACGTGTCAGGATCGACCGGTTCGAGACAACGCCAAAATAGTTTTGCAAAGACTTTATGATAATGTTAACTAACACTCAACATAACTCCAACACAAATAATCACAGTCGCATACTCGTTGATCGTAGGTATTTCTCTAGTAGAGAAAACTCCTAGCTTTGCATTCGAGAAATTCAACACTCCTTATTAAACAACAGGATGATTGGTGACACAGGTAATAAAAACTATGTAAGATATATTTGGCATTATGCTCGAGACGTAAGGCCGAGAGTCGCCTAGTTCGACTATACTCGAAGTACTTGTTATCCCGGTTTTATGGTGGTATTATTACCCTATTCTTTCCGCCAAGCTTTCGCGAACTTTTGTGGTAGTACGAATCGCCCGACGTTGTTCCGGCAGGGCCCTGGTTGGCACGGCGCGAGCGGCGTGCACACGCACATGACCAATACGCGTATCACAGACGTCGAAATCGTGGAGACCAGATACCCCATGGTGGTGACGCGCTTCGCTCTCAGGGAAGGCTCGGGCGGCGCAGGACGGTGGCGCGGCGGAGAGGGCGTGACGCGGGAGCTGGTGTTCCGGCGCAGCGTACGGCTGTCCGTGCTCACCGAGCGCCGCGCCTTCCGCCCCTACGGCGCCGCTGGTCAGTCTCCCCACAGTTTTTGTACATGAACGATATATGAGAAAAGAACATTACTGTGGGCCCTTATTAACGCAATAGTTAGTTAAAATTTATGTCTGTTTGTCTGTGCGTTTGTATGCGCTAATCTCAGAAATGGCTTTTCCGATTCTGGTTTTTACTAATACATAGCATCAAGTGTTACTTAATACTTAAAGTTTGTTTCATTGTAATGCGTCCATAATTTAAAAAAGTATAAATTAATTTTAAATAATGCGGGTACTATTTCTTAGCGTAAGACCTAATTCGTTTCATTACAATCAATCTTTAAATAAAAATGTTATGAAGAGAAAATCCCAGTCCTAAAACAATACAGGTGCTATTTCTAAGCGTAAGGCGTAGTTTTTCCTGAAGAGAAGCGAGGGTGGTTTGCTAGTTAAAACTATAATAATAGAGTAACATTTCACGTTGAAGGTGAAAATGTTATAGCACTCGACTCAAATTAGACTCGTCAATTTTTGTTTTCTTTAACGGTCTCCGAACAGTGGCTGAACCCTGTAGTAGCTCCCGGGTCGTTGTCATTCCGAAATAATAAAAAGTAGCTCTAGTTAGCTGGACGAGTAGAGAAGCTCGGCAGTGCAGGTAACAGTTAAATAATGCAAATGTTTGCATCACTTCAGACACTCCTTGAATTCTTTATGTACGAGATGTACACAATATATACGCGTCATCAGTTTTTAATTTATTGTCTTTTACAATTGAATCAGTCCGCAATCACCTGTCATTATCGCGCGTACTCCTTAAATAACCTTAATACAGTTCTTTTCAAAAATCCTAGTTTTATTATCTATCAGTTAGCATTCTAAGGGTGAAATCTACCCTTTACAATTTATCTCTATTAGTAGTGAATCTGATCTAGCTCAATAATGGTAATGTTTGCGGTGCGATATAGAGCATTTTATAAAGTTACCAATCAGATTCATAACTTTGAGAGATTCAGTAAACGTGCAAACGGCCCCATTTGGAGCAACCAAAACTGTTTCCAGAGGTGCATAGCTAAGTAACGAATGAGAAATAAGGTGTAACCAGTGTGTGAGCAGTGTACTACGATCGTTGATCATTGTGTCAGGCGGCGAGCCCGGCGCCAGGGGCCTCAACCTGCTGCAGCGAGCCGACGGTAGACTTATCAATCTGGGAGGGAAGGCGAGCGTCGTGGCGTTCCCCGGGGTAACTGTATATGTTCTTTCCGATTTCTGTAAATTCCAAGTTATGTTCAATTCTGCCGGCAGCGCGGGATGGTCTCGGTCTGCCGTGTGCTAGCAGTGTGAACAGACATGGCGCTGCCGCACATTGGTCATACTGTTAGATACTTCCAATCAACACACACATACAGGTACACGGCGCTAGATTAACTTCGTAAGTGTCGCTATTAGACAATATTGCAGCAAATCTAATCTAAAAATGAGCGGCGGAAGTTTCATTTCGCACAGACGGCAATTATATTGGTTTGATTTATTGAATGTCTGTAGGATAAATACATAATGAACTCGCCGGGCGGCGGCGGGTACGGGCCGCCAGCGGCAGTAGTGCACGGCGCGGACAGCGAGCCGAACGAGCAGGTGGCCCGTGGCGGCGGCTTCACGGAGCGCGGCAGCGTATACGAGTACAGGCGCGCGCAGGAGGCTGTTTGATGCGTCGCATGTATCATAATAACTAGCTAAGATTGGATTATGTTTTGAGCTCTTCGACGATCGGTGTATCGTAAACTTGTACACAAAATGATGTACATATATAGATTGGTTTGAAATATTGTTGTAAGTTCTATTGTTCTCTAATATATATTAAATATATGTTATTATTGTTAAACAATTAAATAAAATTAAATGTTGTTAATAATTTTATTTTTATAGGGTTTATAAAAAATATACGATTGAATATTATGTACTTTTATTTACTGTAAATTACCTCAGATTCTTTTCTGCCTAAGTCACATAATTTAGATATCACCAGTCAGTCTAGAACACCCGAATAGCGATGGCGTACTGTACCACAGTGTACTGTATAGTACAGTTTAGTAAAATACGTACACAAATATGACATTTGAGGGTAACTCCCTCGACTGTCACGGCGTGGCATTGCCGTCGTTGGTTGGTTAGGATAGGTCAAGTTAGGTTTTTTTTCTCCCCCTTGAGTGTGACGCGCCGATAGATACGGTTGCTCCGCTGTAGTGCCCGATTGAATTGGGTTGAATTATTTTATAATAAATAATTGAGTTTCATAAAAGTTACGATAATTTACACAATATATACACTATATACTAGTCATGTCCATACACACATACTCGCACAAACGCACTCGCGCATTCATTAATATACAAAATTGAACAATATACAAAATTTATAGAACTATAAAAGTAAATTTACCGTATCAATTATGTTTTATGCATAAACAAGATATATGTAAATTACACAAGTAATCGTTTTTTTTGTTAGTAAAAAAAAATCTTGAGTTGATACTTTGTAGGGTATTACTTGTTAGTATACTACTGACCCTAGCTAACTGGCAGAGTAGGCTGCACTTCTTATATTCCAAAACCGAACTCACTGTGGGACGCTGCGTGATGTACAATACATTATTAATACTTGAATGGTAGATTTCATACCCATAAGTTAAAATCCACAAAACTTTTCATGTTTATTCCGAGTTATACTCTTCATTAGATACGAGTTAACAAATAACTGCCGATTTAAATTTTAATTGCAACATGTCAATTTAGCTTCGTACTTGTACTCTTCCCTCCGTACTTCGGTGTTTCATTTACAAACAGGGTATATAATATTGCAAATGGCGTGCGATACAGGTAGAGACGCATTACAAGCAGTCGAATGGTGAGCGTTCAGCGGAACAATGCGTCGATAAGCGGATAAAGCGCTGAGTGGTTAATGGGCGACCCATTATCGCGGGCGAGTCGCGCGCGTTTTCCAACTGCTGCCAAGACGACACTGTGTGCATTACGGTGTACACATGCTGCTCATTTTATTTTTAACTTACTTAAACTTCGTAACTTAACTTAAACATAAATATTTGATTTGTTTCAGTTGAATTGTCTGTTATTGGACAGCTTGCACCACTTATTGGATTTTTTGAGTAAGATTCACTTGACTGCGAGGGTGTCTAAAGTCGGCCACAAATGAAATGCCATTCTCAATCGTAACGTGACTCCTCACTAGTCAGTGATAACTGGTACGATCTTCATGTTGCTAAACGAAATGTCTAAACTAGTATTATATTAAAAACCTTAGGATTGTTAGTGTTGTATGTGTTGTTCGGAGTGTAAAGCATTAATGTACGGACCGCGTCTCTGGTAATGTGAAACCACTCAGTGGAAAACTGAGAGCGACGGAGCGGAGGGCAAATCTTTAAGTATCGATTTTAAACAATGACGAACGCTATAAAACGCGCACTAATGTGCCGTTTAGCCGACAATGGCGCGGGTGAGGAGCCTAGGGGTGCCGAGTACATCGGATACGGACACAGTTTACATATGCGGTCACTACTGCTGAACTATTATATTGTTAGTGTTGCTCACTCCACTAGTCTTCTATTAAATTGTTTAAAGCTAAATGCTTGATGGTGTAATTAGTACATTACATGACGGTGATCTCAACCAAAATAATTCTAATTAAATTGTTAAAAACGTTTCAGACTACAGACCTATTTCAATTCTCCCATTCCTCTCCAAAGTCCTTGAGCGTCTTGCTCATTGCCCAATTAGTTCTTACTTTTAAATCGTTTCATATCCAGCTTTCGTCCTGGTCATAGATCACGACTTCCGCACTCCTTAAAATCACAGACGACATTCATTCTGGAATAGAGAGTCTGAAACTGATGGTGTTGGCTCTGTTGGATTTCAATAATGCTTTTATATCTGTTGATATCGATTTTCTCCTAAGCACATTACGTTGTGCCAATATATCTCTGACTGCAATCGACAGGTTTCGGAGTCTCTTGCAGGGACGCCGGCATCGTATTCACGTTAATGAAACCTATTATAATTGGTCACAAATATGTGCTGGTGTACCACAAAGTGGCCTATTGTTTTCTTTGCTGTTTTCGATTTTATTAACTCCAGTAGTTTCAATCTTGTTTCATTCTACCATCCATATGCTGACGATTTTCAGATTCAGCAAAAAGTTACGTTTTTAGATTTGCCTAAAGCCGTAGACAATATAAACAGGGATTTAAATTGTATTTCGGACTGGAGCGTTTCACACGACCTTAGCGTAAATCACTCTAAAGCACAAGTTATTATATTAGGTAGTTTAAGATTTTTAGCAGGAGTGGATTGAGTAAATTTACCACCAGTAATTTTTGACTCGTTTACAATCTCTTACTGTGGTACTGTTAAAAATTTAAGCTTGGTCATAGATCAATCGTTGATTTGGGGTGCGCAGATTCAGTCAGATAGTAAGAAACTCTTTGTGGTCATGGGTTCGCTCCATAGGCTCAAGATCTTTCTCCCCACTGGTACTAAGATTGCACTCGGTCATTCCTTATTTCTTCCTATCCTTGACTATGCCGCTATATATATGCTATCTAGATGTAACTGATTAGCAACTAAATAAAATCAAGCTTCTAAAAAATATGTGCATAAGATTTATATTTCGCCTCCGCAAATATTATCATACCTTCAAATCTCGCAACAAATTCAAGTGGCTCTCAATTCACCTTCGCCGGAATGCACATATACTTTCTATTCTGTACTGTGTGCTGTTGAAGCTAAATGTACAATGTTATTTTAAAGAATATTTTATATTTACCTTTCAGACCCATGATCACTCTCTTCGTTTCTCTTATAACCTTTCCCTCCAGATACCTGTTAATTTTTATTCTTTTCATCACTGTACTTCTTTGGAAATTCATTCCAATCAAAATACGCTGTGCTCAGTTACTTGTTAATTTAAAAAACAGGTTAAAGAATTTGATCTTACTATGTGAAACCTTTCCTCTTAAATCGATATTACTCTTATTATCATCTAATTTCTGTTATCACTGTTAATTTTTCGACGTTGTTTGCACATTATTGTACACCGCTACCACATTGTAAGAATTGCTGGTAATTGGGGGCCGTCTTTATAGCACATTCACAGGAGGTTTTGTCCATATCACCAAGCGGGGTGACCGATTGGAGATTGCAGTTCTATACGTTTAAAATAATAAAGCTGTTGCCCGTCGTTGCCTGTCACATTTTACCCAGCTAGATTTCAGATAGTTATGTCGCTATTCAACAGAGCCTTGTCCAGCAGGGTTGAGACACGTGGGGCTTTGATGTTCTCCACATACTTACACACTTGGGATATCCTGAACGAAACAATTGAGAACGTATGATTTTTGAAACACCGACATCCCTACAAAAAGCCCGAGATCCCCTCGCTCCCCGCGACGGTTGTTTGTAACAAATTGTTATGGAAATGTGCACATTGAGACCAATCACCCACAACGACGCTGATTGCTCTCGATAGGTTTTATGTTGAGAAAAGTAACGGTGCGTCATTGTGGTGACGGACGTATCCATCGTCGTTTTAATCTGAAAGGCGCGTCGGTAATGGAAGGGCATTTGAAAGTACTTTATCGCCACCAGCGGAACAGTACGTGACGTTTTCCAGCATAACGCGTGTTTCCAACTTCTTTTCATATAAAAGTCGACGTCAAAAAACAATATTATCATATAAACTCATTATCTTCTCAAAATTTCTTATTGCAATTTATTTATTGCTTGTTTTATTGGTTTTAAAGCGATGTATCGCAATTAAAATTCCGTTAACCATTCTTGATGAACCAAAGCAAATACAATATTTTACAATATAACATGTTTATTTGCATAATTATGTAGTGGTAGTCCATATCACATTAAGAATAATAATTTATAAATATAACTTTTATGATAATAATCAAAATTTAACTCCGAATTAATCAATGAGTTGTTAGTGTAAATCAGGAATTATACGATAATATGAATAAATGAATGAATCTATTTGTAATATATTAGGATGTGCAACATGCAATATTAATTTCAATTGTAGAAAAACTAATTTGCAGATATATATGTAAATAAGGGTTGATAAGTAATAGAATATTATTACTCCCGCAGCGGCAGAGAACATTTTGCGGCGCTGCAGGCGGCCGCTAATGTGTGCAAACAATTACTGAAGACGACTCATGGCAGTGGGGAGGTGAACGGAGGGGAGGTATCTAATTTGGCAGTTCCTTCCGGCAGAGGGCGCTCTCGATCTAATCGCGCTTCCGCCACTCTCCGCTTCTGTCAAAGACTTCAATTACGAGTACGATCTGTCATGATCTCTAAAAGAACGCTGTTATTTACCAAACAGCGTATTTCTCTCCTGGTCCGTGCGTTAGTACAATAATTTAATATTATTTCCACAATTAGTTTCAAGTAGTACCTATACACATAGTTTATGTCGTACCGAACTGTATACACGCATTTCGATACAATATGTCCAATCATAGTTGCGTTAAATGAAATTAATCGATTCTTCGTTTTAGAGTACACCTATCCCCCGATTTACACGGTACTCGTTTTACACGGTTTCGCTTTTACACGGTTTTCCAAATAAATTTTTTTTTTGTTTTTATCGCACTCTACTAAATGCTACTGTGTTTGAA
>DWPT01003990.1:0-13746 GCA_018251895.1 Agathymus mariae mariae
ACGCCTGCCTTACCGCACGTCAACTACATATCCTCCCTCGACCCTTTTTTTTTACTATATTACATATTATAATATCAATTTTCTCCTTCGTATAGGTTTCTACAACGTAACACGCGGCACGAGAATTTTTAAAAATTAAAGCGCAAATTTTAATACAATTTAAGTTTAAAAATTTTAAACGTATTGACTGAACCAATTTAACCTTATTAAGATGCGTGAATGCTCGGTCGAGATCCTCGCGCGCGGCTGCGGCGGAGGCGGCTCGCTCGTCGAAGGCGGCCGCCAGCAGCGCGGGCACGGCGGCCGGCTCGAGCCGCGCGGGCGTGCGTGCCGTCGCCCACGGCTCCTCCTCCTCCAGCGGCAGCGGCTCCTCCGCGAACAGCCGCTCGTCTGCTCACATCGGACACGCACCCAATATACGAGATACTCTGAGTAGACACATGTGTGATACCAGTTGATGATTACAACACATTTAATATCGTATACAGCATCTTTGGGCGACAGACACACGGACAGTAATAGTAGAGTCAAACAAATTTAATTATTATATCACTGAATATATTCAGACGGAGACAATGTTTTAAACTTTACGGCATCCAATATACGAGCTGGAAAGTAAATTTTTGTAAGCTGGCCAATGGTTTATAGTACAAATACATTTTTTCTATTTGCCGATTCACAAGCAGCAAGCCACTTGTTCTTAATACCCGGGGAACACCGACGCGCCGGTCAACAAATAAATGTGAACTCGCTTTCTACACGAACTTCTCACCTTCTAATTAAAACATGTTAAAACGTCGCTTTTAAAATTTTTATATTTATCACAAACATAGGTATGGACTAGTTAAAGCGCGGTGTGCAGTCTCCAGTGTCGGGGGTGTATGTTACCGGGCGGGTAGTGAGGCAGCTGCAGATGCAGCGCGGCGGCGAACGCGTGTCCGCCGCGCACGCCGCGTGCCCGCTGCACGCGCAGCAGCTGCGCCATGTAGCCGCGCTCCACGCCCAGCCGCACCACTGCGCCCGCCGGACACGCGTCCAGCGCCTCCAGCAGCGCGCTGCGACACATGTACACTCACTAACAGCACACTACACTACCTTTAGACAAGACCGAATTTACATTAGCCTACATATAGTTGCAGTTTGAAATTGTTTAGTTCTTATTTTAGCGCAGCATTAGGTATATAATTTAAAAAAGAACTGCATTCTTCACAAGCACATAAACCAGTGCGTGTAATAACATTTTTCAGCTTTGATATGACGCACGTTAAACTTGCAGACATACTTTTTGGTTGTTCAAGCAATTCGGATACCTCATGGAAGCGACGGGCAAGCCGAAGGTTTGTATGAAGAGGGCGAGCTTGTGCGCGGGAAGGCCGCGGATGGCCAGGTCGAGCAGAGCGGGGCGAGCGGAACGCACCAGGTGCAGCCGCAGCCAGTCCGGCAACAGTAGCTCGTCGCCGCCCGCAGCCAGCGCTGCGGGCCCGTCCGCGCCCGCCCACACGCTCAACAACCATCCGTATAGTTCCTGGTTCGTGTCCACTGTCGAAACATTTTTTTTATACAAACGAGACAGCTCCAGTATTATGCAACTGATATCAATGTTTACTATCGAACTAATTATATCGCGTGATATCTTAGCGCTTACGCATGGAGGGTCCGTAGCAGAGGAGCTTCAGGTGCGTGTGCGCGACAGACACGTGCAGCGTGCAACGGCGGCCCGTCGGCCACTGCAGTGTGACGCGCTCGCCTCCCGCCCACGCCGCACCCTCCCCGTCGCCCGCCTCCCCCGCGATCGTGACCGCCGCCGGTGCCTCTTCCGAATCCTCTTGCGCGAACGCCTATACGAGACCGAGTTATTGACAGGAAATGTTTCGGTATACTAAGATGAGTTGCGGTTAATGAATGTTGCGTGTGAGGAAGGTTGCTGTTAGCTGTATAAAACAATATTATTAGATTGACTGAAAACTGATATTCACTTAAATTTGGTATTCAACGCTTGAAGGAGACTTTTTTTACGAACAATTTTTACGTACTGTTATTTTAGTATTAATGTACATTAGAAACATGAATTAATTAAGACACTCATACTTTAAGAAAACAGAATAAGAATGAAACTTTCTCCGTAGAAACGAGAAGCTGTTGAATCTGAATTATCAATAGCTCATATAATCATCCTAGTGGAATACACTGCTAGCGTTAGTCCCGTAAAGCTAGTGAGCCCGTCGGGGGAAGAAACTGGCGACGTGTACATACGTATTGCAGGTGGTGGTGCAGCACACGCGTGAGAGCGTGCAGTGCACGGTGCTGCGCGCGCACCGTGCCGTCCAGCCGCCGCGGCTCGGCGCTCGGCAGTGCGTGCGAGCACACTGTCGTGCGCTCCATCACCACCTGGCTAAGGTCCTGCTGAGTGAAAGAGACACGAGTTACGAGCGCACCTGACCCACTACAGTAATACTATAGTAATATATGTAATTACATTTTGTTATTTACTTTCATAAAAATACTAGCGACGAAATTTACTTAATCACTTAGTATTGTTTATATTATCAGACCATATCCAGACCCAAAATTTAATATCCATAACATCCCCAGCATTGGATATGGATGTATATCATATATAAGGTAGTGGTCGAAAGACTAAAGATATATAGGTTTTAAGTAAACACCTTTGTCCCTTGTCAAATGACAAATTTGTAAGAACATCGTTAAAATATAACTAGTATATTTATACGCGTACTTTTGTCGAATCGAAATATAAGCGATAACAAGTAGTGCGAGCTTATTGTACGCACCAGCACAATGTCGGTGTGATCCTGATTGGGGGTGTCCTCCACGTAGTCAGCGAGGAAGGTGAAGTAGGCGGCGAGGTGCGCCGGCACGCACTCCGCCAGGCACGCCGCGCGCACGCGCGCCACCGTCTCCGCTCGCAGCGCCTCCCAGTGCTTCAGCGTCGGCAGGAGGGATAGCCACGATCTGATGGCAATCAATTTAAACATCGTTAAAATGTAACAATTAGCTATAAATTTATACACGAGTAACAAATATTTCACTACATGATATGTTATAAACTTACTCCGGATTCACATCGGCGTTATAATCCATTTCGGTGGTGTCGTCCGACTGCGACAATACCAGCTTTAAGCCCTAAATTAATAAAGTCATATGAATATTATTGAAATAGACACACGTCGAAAAAAAACATATCTTTCAGGTGACTACATAAAGTACATATTTTAAAATTAGGGTACCCGATTGGCTGAAGCACGCGTGGGCGCGTGCGCGTGTGCCAGCCGCATCAGGTAGTAGTGCAGCACGGCGCGCGCGCCCTGCTCGCTGTGCAACGTGCGACGGACGTGCGCGCACAGCTCGCTCGCCTTGCCAGTCTCGCCGCCCGCCGCGCCGCCCGCCGGACCGCCCGCCGATAGAAACTCGCACAGGCACTGCACCGGCAGTACACTGTGACCGACAATCCGCTAATTAATCTACAATCTACAATTGAAATCTTTCATATGATCTCATGGCGAGTGTTGCTCATACGTTGACTTTAATTACAAATGTTTGATGAAACACTGACCACCCAGACGGCTGGCGAACAGCAGAGAGATGCGGTCATATCTTATCGCTGTTCATCATGTAGGATGTATCATAATCTTTTCGGAGAATTGAAATAAGTTTAATCAATTACAGTTATATGGTATATATATTACTTCTAAATAGAAGCATTATAAAATCATTAAACTCCAACCCTCGACACAACATTCTACCTAAATTATTTTATAGTTATATGTTAATTAGTTATTTGATGTACTAGGTCCTCAAAATTCCAATCGGTGGTGATCCTGCTTGCTGAACTAGGGGTTCAGGCCGGGGCAGACATTCATATGACAGATAAATGTCAACATAGACATGTGTGAATGTTATTTATTAATAGTTTTAAACAGGTAGTACCTGAGCTCGAGGCGATCGTGGCGCAGTAGCTGATGCAGCCAGGGCATGGCGCGGCGCGTGCCGTGGCGCTCCACCAGCTGCAGCAGCAGCGCGGGCTGGCGGCACAGTAGCCGGCCCAGCCGCAACTGCGAGCTCAGCGCCTGCAGCGCCTCCGTGACGCCCGCGGGCGGCCGCCGCGCCGGCCCCGTCGGCTCCACCATGCTCAGCTGACCGTTGAAACGTCGCGATTAGTTGAATCGAGTCAATCCAAACACTTTATGACCGAGATGTATAAAAATAATTATATTTTATAGTTCATCGCTCTGTGTGGTAAACTTGTGTCTACAATTTTTTTTATTTCTTACTCAAATACAATTTTAGTTGAATGCCTCAATCTTACTACTTTATACCTGTAAGTTTTTGGCGAAAATGTTTTGAAATTTATTTTTTTACAATATGAAGATCTTGTAACCCATTTGTTAGCCGTCATGCCGTACGAGGAAGAGATCGGAAATCGACATTATTTATTAGTTGGATTGCTATATAATTATGTACCTGGCTAAGTAGCCGCGAGGAGGTCTCCGTAATGGGAAGTTTGGCGTTGCTAGCGGCGGCCAGGTGCGTCTCCAGCTGCAAGATGGCCGCGCGCTCCGCCTCCGAGCGCTCACCCTCCGCCCCCACCCCAGCCGCACCCCACTCGATGGACGGCTTGCTGCCGGAATCACAACAGCTGTTACATTTATTTAATACATTTCACATCGGTAGTGCCCGCGCAATATTAGACTTTGGACCCTGGTCTTCGATTCCGAGTGTAAGAGTGTGGATGTCGTTACCCGGTAATGCAGCATTCGATGAGCGCCCGCAGTGTGGGGTAGGTGGCGGCTGCGCGCTCGGCGAAACCTTGCGGATTGTGCGCCGCCAGCATGGCCAGCAGCAGCCAGCCGCGCCAGTACAGCGACGTGATCGCCAGCGGCGGCGGCGTGTACCTGCGACCATCGGACGAGTGTGTGACTGTTGGCTGTTTTTGGAATGTGATATGTTAACAGTATTAAAGTCCGGGCGGAACTGTTTTGTCGTTCTCACAAACACGTTCTGACGTAAGGATTCCTCAAATTACTCTCACGTTTGGTAAACTTACAAGTATATTACGTGTGTGATTTACCAAAAGGATTCACTAGCGCGTACCAAAACTACAAACTAGTGTAATTCGGAGCCACCCGACGTACAATATTTACAGCCTGCAAGTACTCGTCATCACGTATCAAGGTGTTCAGTCAAACTCACCCCGGCGGTAGCGTGATGTTGTCGGGCGGATGGAACTGGCACAGTTGGAAGATGTAGTCTGCTATCTCCAGCTTGTCCACCTGCAGCGGGCAGTCCTCGGGGGGCAGAGCGCACGCGCGTCGCACCAGCTGCTCGATCAGCTCGAACACCTCCGTCGGCGACACTGGGGTCTCCTACGCCAATTTATCAAACTTATATCATTTTACTTCGTTGCAACCTTCACGGTCGGTCTGATCCACGCGTAGGACGTTACTTTACGTACGGTACGTGTAAGGTGCTCGCACGACCGTTTCACTCTGTGCCGATGTGAATTAACTTGATTTTGTTTGTAATTATAAGTGAATCGATGTATAAGTTCAACTGATATAGTGCACCGTTTTATGATTGACAACAGCGAGCCCGTGCGATCGCCACGCTGCGACCGCACGACCCGTACACCGCACGTGTACAACGTGAAGTATCCACGTTGTATGGACCAGTACGACCTCGGTGTCGGCTAAGTACTATATTAGATGAGCTGTCATATAGTAAAATGAGTGTGTGTTTACCCTTTTTCAAATAAATGTATTCACATCACGTGTCATGAACTCGTCGCGGTAATATTGCAACACACCTTGGAGAGTCCAATGAAGATGAGCCGCAGCAGTGTATTCTGTGGCAGCGGCGCTTCGCAGCACAGCCGATAGGTGGCGGCGCGCTCCGACTCCGGCGGCCAGTTGTCCGGCCTGCTGTACGTCTCCGCCGGCTCGACGAACATTATCTGAAACGTTCAAATCATTTGAGTAGTAAAAAGGAGAAAACACGTAGGTTGCCAAGCCATCACGAGTAATAAAGTGAATCCCGGGTCAATATCTGAGCTTCATTTTGATATATTACAACTGTGGAAACTCCACTACTAACAGATGAGCTGTGCTATAACGAACATTTGCTTCTTACGACGTCATGTTGTGTCCATGCCTCCTCATGGTATACTTCACTGCGTCAGCGACATTCATGCCTCATAATTCAGTTCATCCAAATGAGAGTCGTTGTCTCACGTTGTTAAGTATGACAGTCGGTTTAAATAGCGTATTGTAAATTATACTGAATACGGTTGCATCGTAACTCTTCACATATTGGTCAAACTAACATATCCCCTTGGCATTACAGAACACACTGCAACACTAGAGGTAAGGTACCTTGTTCAGCGCCAGCTGGTAATCGTGTCGCGCTGGCCGGTAGACGGGCACGGCGGTGTCGAGCAGCCACCCCAACGCCTGCTGCTGCAGAGCAGCCAGCTGCGCGCGGTACTCGCCGGCGTGCTTGCTGTGGGCCGCCGTCACCAGGCAGCAGCAGCAGAACAGATCTGCCAGCGACTGGAACGCGCGCTCGCGGATCTACAACCAACGCAGGTCTTCACCGTTACGTTCTGGTGACAGTCGTTGTTAGCATTGCATTCATGGCAATCTGAATCCCGCATAGAAGACCCGGGTTCGAATCCTATATGGATCTCCAATTTTACATAGTTATACATATGTGTTATAAAAATTAATTATCACTTATTTAGGTTCAGGAAAAGCTGGCGAGGAAACCTAGATAAAGTATCTAGTTATTAAAAAAAAAAACTATGTGGAATGTGAGAATCTACCAATTCATGTTTGGTTAGTGCGGCTGACCATGGTCTTACATGTTTACAATGAGAGAGAAGACCAGAGCATTGCGACAGAACTCCGAGTCAACAGACCGAGCTGATTAAATTGATTTCGTTATATAATAAAATATACGACATTGTTATTTATGAATACCTCCTGGGGCGGGTCGTGCGGCGGCGGCAACGCTAGCGCGTGCGCCAGCGGCAGCAGCGCCTGCGAGTCGGAGCGCGCGGCGCGGATGCACTCGCGTGTGAGCGCGCGCAGCGGCCGCAAGTAGTCCTCCGCGCGCAGCAGCAGCTCCTGCCAACACGAGAGTCATTACCATATGCATGTATGGCTTGCTAGTCTATCTATTGAACACTATGGCTTGGTAACTTAGTAATTGAAACGTATTTAAAAATTATGCTAGTACAATATACTCGCGTAACGGTGACAACAGTGATTGGTTAATTCCTGGATCACGAGAGGAAACGTATCGCTAAGTCGACGTAAATACAAAGTAACGCAGTTTGGATTTGTAATGTAATTGGTCACAGTTATATTAGACTGCACATGTTCAATAACAATAATGATCTTAGTTTGGCGACGGTCGTGCTTCTACCCGCGCTGTGCTGCGGACTGTACACACGTACAGTGCAGTACGTGTACCTGGTACGTGTCGGCCATCGCGGCGGGCACGAGCTGCGGCTGCGCGTGGATGAGCGCGGCCAGCACCGCCATGTTGTTGGGCGAGCGCACGTTCGACAGCTCGTTGTAGATCGTGTGCGTCACCACGCTGCGCAACAGCGCCGGGCTGTCCGCAACCATCTCCCTGCACCCGAACAGGTTTACGTCACATTTATTTTATTTTCTACTACATTATATAATTGACAAACACGTAGGAAAATCCCCAGCTGTACGGCCAGCCCCACCCTTGTTAGGATGTACAACATTAATCAGTCATTGGTCACATAACGGCAACGTACGGTGGCCAGAGGTCGTGTGTACAGCTGCGTCAATGTTGTGCTACACGTCTGTACCTGAGGCAGGCCTGGTAGGCGGCCTGCAGCGGCTTGGTCTTGAGGCGCATGCGCGCGAGCTGGGCCAACACCTCGTGGTCGCGCGCCGCCGACGGGCCGGCGGCCGCCGCGTTGGCGCACACGTGCGCGAGCAGCTCCTGCGCGCCGCGCCACAGCTTGCCCGAGTGCAGCCACGCTTCCAGCCGCGACGCCGCTATCATGCGGATCTGCGCAACCATCGCTATCACTACCATCGCACCTTGCTGACGGCGGGTGAGCGGCCTACCTTAAGTGTCCTCGCCCACGGACGTTCGCAACATGGGATAAATCACCGACGCATTGCCGACCGAGATAAAAGCGCTTGTTGTGTGTCAAATCCCGTTTTTTTTTTTTTGTTTGAACCAACATAACAGAAATCTCTAGCGGCAAGGTGTAGTGTAGTGTAGACGTGGAAAGTGGATAAAAACACCTGCTCTGAAGCGGACTGCTAATGATTTTAAGTTAAAGGACGAAAATGACTTCTTAGCATAGTTAATCAAATGACTATACAATGCAATGGCCATTTGTCACCTGGTGGATTCCGTACTGTGACTCACAATAAAGTAGAGAATATTCATATCTACCATAGTGAAGGTATCTAAATGCACTCAATCATATACTAAGCTAGTAACAACCTCAGGAAATCCGCAAGTAGCCGAGAGTAATTTCAAAAATCCTTTCCCGATAGCGTCGGGCGCGGCGCGACGCTGGATTTGCTCCTTGATCGCCTCCAGCACCAAGCCCTCCACTGTTTCGTAACTGCTCGAGTACCTGAACCACAATGAAACACAAACTTTTAATATTCCTGTTAGGGCGCCATCTTCTTCAGAATAATCATTGATTGTCACCACACTAATCGTTAACATTAAATAATCCAGTTTCCTGCTAGCAGTACAAAGTAGAAGCTTTAGATGTTACATTCAAAATTTATTTTCAATCAGGGAATATATAAACATCGAAAGGAATCATTATCGGCTCGAAGGACCACAATGCTAGATAAAAACTAAGTCAACAACACGTTTTGATTTAAAACTTTATTGTACTTGACATTTCTGATGAAATGGTTATTCTAAAACGCTATAATGTTTCAAATTACCTCGGGTAAACGGAATATTCTAGATCGGTATTGTCGACCTCCTCTTCATTGGAACCCATGAGTGGTGACCCGGACCCTGATGGAGACATTGTGCCTAAAATAATCAGTAACATAATATACCAAAAATACAAGTGCCAAGCAAACCAAATAATAAAAAAAAATCGCAAAAAATATATATAACCCATACAGGTTTCAGCAATCAGTATAACACTCCCATTCTGTGGATGCCATATCAAACCACCGAAGGAACATGTTGTATGGTATTATAAAAATAAGTTAAAAGTCTAACTAATCAAATGCCCTAACTACTTATGCTGAAAATTTATTTACTTTTTAATTTTTTACATCATTTTGATAGGAGTAAATTACTCACAAACTACGTATATAACCAACAGACATGCAGTTTTACCAGTGCGAAGCGGACAGTGCGGCTCGGACAACTCACATCGCTACAACTTAGGAATAAGACGTAACACGTTGTTTGTCGATACATAAAGTTGATAACAAACGTGGTGATAATTCTCTCATTGCACCGTATAACAAATCAAATCACTTTCTTTAACGTCAAGTGGTCCGCTCGAGACGGACGCTGACATATGGGTTGGGGTTCCTGTCGAAATGTCGTTCAATTTATACCTAGACGTTTATTTTACGCGTATGTTCAATATGATGGATATTGGTCACCACCTAATGGACTGTGGTCATTGTCGCCCAAAGACATCAGCGACTCCAAAAGCATCACAGATACACTGGCGGCCGAAAACGAATACAGAAAAAATAAAGTACTGGCTTCGATGCCTCCGGCTGGATCGCCGCTGATAGTCATGTTATATTATGGCACAACATAGTGAGCTACTTGTATTGGTTGTGGTGGTTGCTTACTGGTGTTCAAGGGGCATTAGAATTACATCTTACACCAAATTTATTCAGTACAGTGATGAAGTAATGGGGGAGGTTGTCATCACAGTTACCTAAGCAAATCTCAAATGAATGCAGATTTTTAAAATTTTCAACACTTACGTTAACACTTGTGATGTCATACAATGTCAATAAACAATTGTGTGTGAACTTGTAATGAACGCCATAGTAAAGCTCACCAAGCGTGTTGTCACCGGGTATGAGGTGTCCCGCCGGCGCCTTGGTACCGAATGCCGTGACGATATTCTCCACCAGACACTTGCACCACGAACAATCCACCCACCAGCGTTCGTTCAATGCGTCTTCTATGTACACCTGAATAAATGATACACGTTCAAAATAAATCTCCATAATCCATTATTGGCTAGAAGCCAATCTGTTAAAAAATATACAAAAAACACTTATGGTATTGAAACTCACTGCTTCGAGAGTACAAACATGAAAGATTATCATTAATATTTATGTGGTAGAATATACTTAGGAAACAAGCAACTGATTAACAACATCTTAGCTAATACAATACAATTTTCATGTATGATTTTTTTACGATTTTAGTTACTGCGATTATATACTAGCGAACTGACTAGCTTCGCATCGGAAACACTACGCCTTATAACTAAGAAATAGTACCTAAATTATTTTAAATTAATTTATAACTATTTTATTTATGGACGGATTACTTTGAAACAAACTTTAAGTATTAAATTATGCTTACTGCAATACATAAGTAAAAAAATAGAATGTAATCGGTTCAGCCATTTGTGAGATTAGAGCGCATAAACATACAGACTAATAGGCAAAAATTCTAACAATTATTTTATTTGGCTCTATATTAACTTAGAATTGTACTATACGTATATATATTCATCATATCTATTTGAAACTGATTGAGAATTTCAGCTACAACATAACATTTTGTCAGACCGTTCAGTACATGAAAACTTTGTTCTTTGTAGTGCTGTAGTGTTTATAACACAGATTTTGTTTTACATACCTTAATGAAAGTATCAGGCCAGTTGCCACTATCTCTATGTCCAGCATATAACATATTGCAAGCCAGCACCGATACCAAGGGGTTTCCTTTACTCTTGAAAGCTGCACCTTGCTCTCTTTTTAGCAAGGTACAGAGGGCTTGCATGACTGTCTCATGTGCAAACATGTTTGGACGAATTTTTGTTAGATAGAGCATGCTCATACAAAGAATAGGGTCTGGCTTTGACCGCTGGGATTTCAGAAGTCTTATAGATCCTGTTAAGAGGCCCAGCTGTGAACAACATTTCATCATTATAAAACTAGCTCTGTAATTTTTTGTCCGTATAACTTTTTACAGTGTTATAATTACACAAGCACTATTTCACATAGCAGGGTTTTTATTATCTTGACATTGTTACAACTACAGAAGATCAATAACTTCTTTATTTATCTTTCAGTTTTTAAGCTTCCGTTATATTTTGTTGTGCCAGTGAATGATTACACAAAATACTAGCCTTTACCCAACAATTCTGGTGAGTCTTTAGATAGACTTGATCTGGTTTTAAGTAACATTTAAATCATATAAAATAATTGCACAACAATGTTTCTGACAAAAATGCAATTTTTCAATTTTACTTTTACGTAACCATATTTGTATATTAAATTCTAGCCAGTATGTTATATATAAAATACCAAAACATTTATTTGTTACTTACAAGTTTATCAGAGTTATGAGTGTCCAATGCTTGTAATACATTAGGCACTAGGTCCACTGGGTCTACTTCCAGTGATGTCCCACCAACAGATTCGGCTGGTGAGCCAATTCGAGCCCTCTTACTTGGTGGTTGGGTTCCAAACCCTGGAGGGTCCCTTTTGCGTTCCACACCTAGAAAATGAAACCACTGGATTATAAATTATTTAACTTTAGCATGAAGCTAACCACAATCTTTATATTGAGCTGAGCTGAAGGATTTAGGAACTCATATATATAAGAGAGGTATTCCATTTCTACTTCAAAATTCGAAACTTTACCACTACGTAAGGAATGGAATATTAATAAAAAAAATCACATTGGATATGACATATATAATATGACTTACTGCACCTCCAATCGTACAGTAATGTGCGGGAAGTACAGTGACGGTTATTATGATGTCGATGTAGAATATTTAACTATATTTGTTATCTAATGGATGGTTAGGCAACACTATATTCAGTTATCGAGTTAAATGTAATGGATTGATAGACTCACAACCTTCAGAAACTCACCACTCGTAGAAGGTTTATGTATGTTTCGTTTTTCTGAATCTCTAGAGACGACTACGGTAGACTTGCTACCGAGGGCGAATATGTCTTGGGGATGTTGCGGCGCCTTGCTCTTGCCGCCGCGGCCGCTCGACGTAGTTTTACCTCGCTCCATTTTGTACATTCACTCCTATCAGCTTAATCAATTAAGTAGCTGTCGCAGTGATCATTTTTATTCGTACGATATCGCTTTGTTATATATTACATACGATATATTATTTTTGATGATCACCGAATCCACCAACACAGATATCACATAAATACCGACTCAAAGAACAATTGAAATTGACAACTGAACTGACATACATACGGTAATACACTGACAACGACATTAAAATATGTATGACATATAACAACAGACTATAGATAGTGTATACTACAGCAATATAACTGGGATAAATATGAATTAGGGCATTTTATTAAATCCATAGGGTTGTATTATAAATCTTAAATATGTTATAGAAGTTCAAATTAAAATTTGAAATATAACATTTATAACTTTCTGCAGATATTATAATATTATTATTAATAATAAACAAACACTTATACACTCAGATCTCTACACATGATAACAGACATTTTCATCTTCGAATTCGGAAGGAGCCGGGCATCAAACCTAGGATATATCTCCAGAGTGTTTAACTGTGATTACAGATTAAATTTGACTTCCATTTTATTATTATTTAATTCACTGACTTATTAGCAGAGCAACCTGATCATTAAATTTGACCAAGGATGTAATCAAAAAAGATTTAAACCGTAAGTGAGGTATATTTTATGAAAAATGTATTATATTATTTATACTAAGTAAGTCAGGTGGGATCGTATTAACTTATAACAAATATTTAATGGGATCAGTGCTATCTCAGTGGTTTCTTATTATTATTTGAACTATAATTTATGCCAATAAACGAGCAGATGAGCCCCCCCGATGGTAAGTGGACACCGTAGCCCATGGATTTTACTAACACTAAAGGTATCAATCGTGCGTTGTCGGCTTAAAAATAAGAAGAAAGAACGTACTGGCTGCTACTCAAAAAGGAGGCACGCCTCCTTGAAAGATTATAATAGTGGTAATGATGTTAATGGACTAATAGTAATACTGATAATATAATCCTTACGCGATATCTTACCACCATACACGCTGGCTTCTGTCGCCTCTTACGACACCCTGTTCTGCCAGCTTGGGATTAAATTTGACCAAACACACTTGATTCAATGAAGGAATTATTGTGGGGAAACCTGGATACCTAAGGGTTCTCTATAATGTTCTCAAGGTTCTGCCAACCTGGACTTGCCAAGCGGTACGGCTAAGGATTTAACAAGGATCCGATAAAAAATACGGTGACAGTAGTGTAAGAATCATGCGGTACCGTGGTGTTCGATCTAAATCATGATCGAACAGGTTACTGTTCCTAAGGATAAGAGTCCTTGCAAACAACATTAATGTCGCTGCAGTTCTATCTACATATTAGGAGACCTCGTTTTTCAATTCACTCATCATATACAGCCTTGGCCAAAAGTATTAGGCACCCCCAATAAAGTTACTGCACATCTGTGATAGGTGAACAACGAG
>DWPT01003991.1:0-13745 GCA_018251895.1 Agathymus mariae mariae
CTAACTTCAGTAGGGTCCATGGTAGGTACTTTGGAAGCAAAATTTCTTCAATTCTTCAAGTTATTCTTGTATTTACTTGAGAGCCGTGTGTCGAACAGTCGTATTTATACAGAAATGTTGGTTATGATCACGTGGTACAAAAATCAATTGACAATTATTTTTAATTATGCAATGAATTTAGTCTTTGATCAAGATTAAAAATAATTATGAGTTACGATCATTTTTATAAACTTAAACAAATCAATGGATAACTATAGCCTTAAAATTCAATGATTTGATAAACAGTAATAGAATAACACATTTGACTTGTGTTTGACACGTCATGTCGAAGATTGTTAAGGCTTTGGCGCCGATATATACAATATAGTGAAGTTTACAAATAGATATGATGTAATTTTCTTTTTTAAAATTATCGAGTATCTCTTATCGATTGATGTTTACGGTATCATCCTGAATGTCCGCTATGTCATCGGAACATGTAATGAGATCCTCACAAACTCACGTAGGAAGCCTCTTGTGCAATTTACGGAGGTTACTCATCACGACCATAAACAGGTTTCAAAACGTGTGTGGCCGATATAATATTGATTGTGTAAATTCCATTCTCAGCGAAACTGCCGGTGATGGATGTTTCTGTGAAACCAGACGTCCTGTTAAATGACTTGTTCGCACTGTTCCAATTGTCTCGGGACTTGAGTAACGACCGTAGGCGGCTTACGAAACTACTGGTTTTTCATTAGTTACTTTTCGACAAGATAGTTCGTGTAATGTCTACGACTTTCGATTTCTTGTTCGATTGTTATTTATCGATGTTAAATTTCCCGTTCGGCTCTCCTGCGGCTTTTGAATTTTATACAAGACATATATATATATATTTCAGACATATATTTCAGATGTAAAATGTTTTATGCCTGTAATCATTTGAGAATTGTTTTTCATTGGATTTTGTGACATTTTTAACTTAAAAGTAAATATTTTGTATATCTGTTTTATTTATTATAGAACTCCCTTAATTTAGCCATAACTTCCTTCACCGTCAATTACTTAGGTCAATAATAAGTAACAATATTTAGCATGTAAAAGTTATATGCAATCTTTTAGTTCGAGCTACTTTCTACATTTACATGCAAAGGTAGAGATCGATGCTTAACAACAAGACCGCCTTATGTAGTACCTAGTGATCATTACCTAAAGGAGGTTTGTATTACATTTTAAAGCATTACTTAAAATCATCTAAAAGTAAAGGGGCATGCAATCATTTATAAGTGACCATTGCAACACATCGACGTCTCAGTGAAGATGCAAAGTCATATCGTAGTTCAAGATACTTATATTGTACGGGCTGTTGGTAGTAGAAAATTATAAAAGAAACAAGTAAATGCCATAGGAACTAAAACCTCTACATAACGAGATCAAGTTCAGGAGTAATAGTAGATGTATGATCGATTTGAATTATGGGAAGTCCTTTACTATTTCCTCGTGAACAATAAGGCAAGTGAATGCAGGTAGGTTTGTTTGAGCTATATATTAGTTGAGTGCTTAACACGGTATGAACTATCTGCTCGTTTGCTAGATTTTTAATAAAATTACCAACCCGCCCTCGCTTCACTTCAGAAAACTACGCCTTATGTTTAAAAATAGCATTTGTTTTAGGACCGTGTTTTTCTCGTTCTATGAATTAGATATACATATATTAATTTGTAACGTTTTTATTTACGGACGGATTGAAACGAAACGACTTTAGGTTTGGATTAAACTTTAGATATTCAATGATTCTTATTGCAATATATTAGTGAAAACCTCAACGAAATCGGTTAAGTCGTTTTTGAGACTTGAGCGCACGAACGTACAATCGTATAGCTAAACAGACACAAATTCAAACAAGTACTGTTTTGGGTTCTGTCGCGTTAATAAACGATCTTACAATAGTTTTTCTCATACATCCTTCATGTAAAGACAGCGATCAGTTAAAATTTTATTATAAGTATACATATGACTACAAAATGTTAGCTTGAATTTAGTTTTTAATATGCCACGTAACAACATCATAGACATACAGTATTAATAAATCAAAGTTGTCCAATCGTGTGTAAATGAAACGCATTAATACACTCGACGTCTGCAAGATAACATTGTAATCAAGCAAAATGTTATTCTAACGTTTTGGTCGAACGTAACGATGCACGTGTCAAGTGAAGTAACCGCTCATTGTAAGTTGAATAACAATGATTACGAGGGTACGGCGATATTATATGTACATTACGATAAAGGTCGTAAAAAATAAAATAAAATAAATTATTAATAAGACATTTAAATTTTATAAACTACTATGCAGCCGAACGTTTATTCGGAAAATCCAATATGTTCTATCAAAATGAATTTGTCTATATTCATTGAACATATAAGAATAATGATGATAATATTTAAATATTATGTGTGGCAGGCGACTACTCACTGTTTCTTCGTTGCTGAAAATCTTTCGTTTAGAAATAGCACCCGCATTGTTTTGGGAATTCGTCTTTTTACTTATTTCATATTGTTGCGAAGTATGACATGCAGGATGTACATTTCTTATATATTATTATGTTATGTGTTACACTCTAAGATTGCCTTTCGGTAAATATACATATTGTTGTCGCATTAACGGTTAGTTTTTAAGTCTTTGATCATTTGACTGTTAATTAGAAAAAGCGCCGATAGTTTGGTATTTTTTTTTTATATATTCATTTATTGTATTCTGGCGGGTTCGTACCAAAATTACCAATAGATTTTTTATCCATTAAATGTTGATAGATAATTAAAATCTTACTTTATTTTATGGAGAAAAAAATTGAGACCATTTAATAAAACATTTGTAAAGGCTTTTTCTAAATGTAAATGGTTGGTTGATTGGTTCTGAAACTATTGAACTATTTGTTAATATTTAATAGACACGTGATCAAAAGGTACAAGCTTCAAAAGTGCACTATTATGTTATTAACTAATAATACAAGCAGAAATTATGTGCATAGGTGTTACCAAATGATTTTTAATTCGAATTTGAACGTTGTATCACAGTTAATTAAATCTTAATGTGAAGAAAACAAACGAATACCCATAAAATTACCCCAAACCACGTAAACGCAGTAAAACAAGAGCAAACGGCAAAGTGTAGCCCGTGGCGCATCCTCGCTACGAGACAGTAATCACATGATGCATGGCGGCCTGGTGCCGGTAATGACCGGTAATCGGCCCCCGGGGATCTCCTCGGAAGAGCCTGCGTTAACGTTGCCACTGGCCTGATACATTTTCGTATACGTAACGTGTTCCAGTCGATCGACGGTTAGGTAAGGAACGCAAGCGCATTCTATATATAGAGAAATGATTTGTCAGTTACCAGGTACCCAAACAGGGGTTTTTCCATAGTTCACATCATAGTCTATTACGGTCAAACCGGCTATTCTACAGGGGTTACAGAGATGTGAGGCATGAATAGATATAGAAAAAAAAATGTATTAAATAGATTTAAAGACCATCGTGTGGTTAATATTGGTTTGTTTAATAAATCATAGGGGTAACAACGTTGAAAAGGTTAGAAGCTACTGAGTTTCGGCGAGCACGGTCGTTGATTCTGATTGCTATCACTAGAGCACAGTAAGTAAGCTATTTTGATGGTCTGCGGGTGGCATAGAGGCTTTCGATCGATCTGCCCTAATGGCCAGATCTTGCCCTAATGGTCAATCGCGACAAGGCGGACAGTGCGCGGCACGCGGGGTAAGCGTTTTTAAAATCGTGTTACCTTATAATTGTAACAAAACTCGGCCAAAGTGACGCATTGTGTAGACGGTTCCTGTTTTAATGATGTCAAGACCTTTGAACGACGGAAGTCCCGACGCCGCGGTACTGGCGAATTTAGCCAACTATACAAAGCACCGCAGTAGTAAATTCCGCTATACATAACATAACTTATAATAACAAAATATAACTTAAATAGTATGTAACGTACAATACCCTATATGGTCAAGATTATTTGTTGTAACATTAACATCAAGTGCACGAGCAGCAGGAATGACAAGTTATGCAACTGCACGCACCATGATCGGCCGTCGTGTAACAGTGCCTCGTGAAGCACGGTGACACCTCGGTCTTTGTTCGAACGTCTCGTCACTTGCGTATGTCGCTTGATGCAGGATACCGAAGGTCACTCAGGTATGGGCGTTTCGTGTTGTAGGTGCCGTTGTATATTATAGTGTATTGTGTAGTTAAATCATAATAGCAGAACCAAAAAAGGACGTGCTTAAGTGTATTAACAGAATAATTAAATGATTTTGAATTTAATCCAGATAACATTTAACCTTATTGTCTTTCTGACAAAGATTGATGGATTTAATCGATTTGTTTGATTTGATCTGGTATCAGGACAGGAAACTCAAATGAATTAAAAATGCAGTGGAGTTTATAAAGCTGCATTTCTAGTACTGAGACAGAAACGTTGATAGTACCGCTATATATCGAGTACTGTTGTAGGAAAACAAAAACGTGCATATCATTATTTTTACGTTACTATTTTTTTATTTAATGGTTTGGGCGATAGTTCGATAAAGAAATTCCGCTAAAAATAATTACACAAATATGTACATGAACAATATATGAGAAAAAACATTATTACGGGCCTTTATGAACGTAATAGAACACAAAACAATAGTTGTTAGATTTTGTGTCTGTTTGTCTGTGCGTTTGTTCGCGCTAATCTCGGAAACGGCTTAACCGATTTCGGTCTGATTTTCACCAATGAATGTGGCACTTAGTACTTAAAGTTTGTTTCATTGCAATCCGTCCATTAAAAAAAAGTTATGAATTAATCCAGAAATCCTTAAGGTAGTTTTTCCGAAGCGAAGCGAGGGCATTTGCTAGTTTGATTAATATGACTTGTTGTTAATTGTGTAAAGTCGCATCCCTAGGACACAGCGGGGTCCCATTGGAGGTATGTGAAAATTATATAACTAATGGCGGAAATACTGAGAAGTTAAGATAATTAACTTACATAAACATATGTGGTTTAAAATGAACTTTATAATTAATAACTTACTAAGGTGCTATAAGTTAAGAGAAACATTATTAGGAGTAGATATGAGGTTGTCAAGGGAGGAGTATTTATAAATGATAAGTTTTATTAGAGGGTGAG
Organism: Agathymus mariae mariae; assembly: GCA_018251895.1. Taxonomy (NCBI): domain Eukaryota; kingdom Metazoa; phylum Arthropoda; class Insecta; order Lepidoptera; family Hesperiidae; genus Agathymus; species Agathymus mariae. The sequence goes on from DWPT01003991.1 coordinate 5,165, forward strand.
TGATGAACAACGGTTGGGAAGTACTGGTGTAAAGAATGACAACGGAAGAAAGGTTTGAAATGGATGTTGATCGCAGACTATAAACCGTGCCGGGAAATAAAATAAAATAACAGTTTTAGAGGTGAAATTTTTGAAAATGATGTGAATTTAAATTCTTCATGTATTAGAATTCTTCTGGCTCCTTGGTGCCTCGACTTTAGAAACAAATTTTAACACATGTTTCTTTAATTAAAAAGCATGTATAATACCTAATTTTATAGTTAATACAAAATGTATTTTTGTATACTTAAGGTTTTATTTTGTTTGTTTCAGATAAAAATTATAATAAACGTAGAAAATATTTATATTGAAGAAGAAATACTGCTAACTTTGTCTCACTCCACTGGAACTACCAGCCTGTTTCACAGTATGTAAATAAATATTATAATAATTATTAATTATTACTTAAAGTAAATTTTACAAAGCTTTCATAAGAAGTTTTTAAAATTAAGAACAATAAATTATTAAATTTACACAAACCCGCGGACGTCATTGTATAATTGATAACTGCATCAACATGGTTAAAAATATCCACTTTGTTTTAAACTGCGTTAACATTTTTAATATTACTAACAACTACTTACAAAATGTAGGCTCGAAGTACAAGTTTAAGAGAGACTTCACTCCTAACATCGGAGTGTCAGCGACAAACCGGAACGAGGTCGAGAGACTAAATCGTCGTTATTCAGCCCTCCGAATGAATTTCGAGGTCCTAGTTAAATCTTTCCATCGCGGTCTAGGACTTACTTTGTGTGAAAAATCCGCGGATGAATTACTTCTGTGGTAACGAAATTAATCTGAAATATCAACCTCAAAGTTCCGACTTTATTCATCTTTTGATATGTTTGTCATTTTCTTATCTGAATGTCATACATAACATTTTTTTAAGTGAATAGTCGACAAACGAGCAGACGAGACACTTAATGGTAAATGGTCGCCGTCGCCCAAGGACATAAGTAGTAATAAAGGCTTACTTACTTACTTATATGTTTTTCTTTTTTTTTTTTATTATTTCCTAATGCGTTGTCGGCCCAGATAGAAGAAGAAGGAAAGAAAGTACTGGCTCTCAAGTCCCCAGTCGGAATACAACGAGTCGTTCTGCGGCTGACTCAAGCAGGAAGGTGGCTAGGCAGGCAGGTTTCACGAAACGGTTAATAATACCAATATAATTGACTGTATAATGATAAATATAATAATTACGCTAAGCCCTACCTCCTGCTTGGTTGGCTTCTGTCGTCTCTTACGACACCCTGTTCTGCATTTATGAGATTGGGGACAGTATTCTGGCAGCCCCAATGCGGTATCACTGATAATATACATTTTAATTGTATTTGTGGTATCCGTTAATATTGATTTTATTTCACTTCGTCTTGCTATACATATACTAGATAAAAATTATCTTTTCAAATAAGTGCTGAAGTTACTTGTATTAAGTGGATCATATTTAGCCGAAGCTATCTACAAATGTCATCGTTATAACTGATAATAATAGTCCACATGAATCTCCTTGCACAATGAGAGGGATTGGTAGACTTCACAGATCTTCGGGAACTTTATAAGAACTGTTATGTAAACAGATTTTCGTATGATGCTTCACCGAAGCAAGTGATAATTTGTAATTTAAAATTTATATTTAATGTGATACATATGTAATTTTGCATTTCCACGAGAGCAAAATCGCCGTTAAAATCACAATAAGGAACGATCAATAAAACGCAATTAGCTTTGCTACGCTATCCATGGGCAGATAATTTAGCTTTCTCATTCATAATACAACATTCGTTTTCGATTAAAATGCCACCCAGACGCATACGTATTGAGAGTGGCATTTGACAAACGAGCGAGTATTATGCGAACGTACAAACGAATACCAATGTTGGTCATGACAAATTGTCCGAGAAAACGCTTAATTTACGAGCGGGCGCGGATGCCGAAGCGCTTCTTTTAGTCAGTTCGAAATATAGGACACACGTTCACACAATGGCGTGCACTAAAGTTCCGTGAATATACCGAACACTTGTATTTTGTTATATTCCGTGTCCAGTGGTAGGGTAGTTTCTAACAATGTTGAGTTTTCAGTGTTTTGGTGTCATGTGACTCTATCGTGGCCAGTTCGTATCGATCTTTTTGTAAATTTGTTATACTTGTATTCGTTCTTACCTACTTAAGCGTATCTGACCCTCTTTAACTGTCAGTAGATACATCAATGTTAAGAATTTTTTTTTTGGATATAATATTTTTTATTTATTATTATTATTTAAGTATATCAATTACATTTATTTTTAATTATATTGTTAAGTTACAATATTTATTAATTTATGTTTCCAATGTATGGAAAACTTATATCTATGCATAACTTTTTCCATCAAACCTTTGTACGACACCATTTTTGACTCAGTATTGTCATTGTCATTCGTTTGAGTCACCAGAACTAACACTTATCAAAGAAGCACAATGAACACACGAAATTGGACCATGCCCTGAGATTCAGATGATTGTCTGCATCTATTTATTGCACCATAAAATCTGTGCGTTGGACACACATCTATAATCAAGACTCGGCTCCATAATAGGGCTGGGCTATCGAGGAACGCAAAAATCTAAATATACATGTTTCCTTAATCTTTACACATACACTATGTTATAGAAAAAAATCATCTCAGCATTTTGACAAGATATCACATATTCCTATACTTTTTATTAAATTTAATTTAATTTACTAATTTATATTATTAGGTATTATTTTAGGTATTTACTAAAACTAGTGAAATAGTACTAGCGTATTTAGTTAAAAAGAAACAAGAGGCCGTGACAGAAACCTATGTGAGATCGTCATTGGTGTTTTGACGTTTTTGCAGAAGCATGAGGAATCCACAGTAGCACAGAAATCGGATGGGGGAAAGACATAAAATCGCCAATAATAAATTAGTCAGATTTATTTTATTAATAAATGATCGAATAAAATGTTATTCTATAGCATATAATCTGTAAAGAGAATCCTAAAAAGTGTTATCTATCAAAAAATCACGTCACTTATAGTCGATTTATGAAATATTTCAGCATGGAATGTACCGAGATGTAACTTTAAAATTTACTATACTTGTTATTTCTCTGAATCGAAAAATCCATATAGGGTTAACCTGCTTCTTTAAATAAAGATGAACATTGAAAATCACATCGTCGGTTCAAGCAAGCAACTACTCTATTTGGTCATTGCAACTAAGTCGAGAATAATCTAGTTATCTCAATGCAGCCTTGTACGGTTGTTGAGAGATATTCGGTCGCCGTTTAGGACACGAAGAATTATTAATAGCCTAATTTTCCTCATCCATGTTAATTGAAGCTAAGGCTAACTTCCCCTAATCCGTTATTCACTCGGCTAAATTTATTCCAGATGGTGACTCGGAATATCTTAAGTTATATAAGGGAGAGCTTCGTCGCGTGTGAGAGAGATAGTTTGAAGGGTTTATGTTAAGATATACGTGAGATTGAAGTTGAAATATTTGCACAATTTCTTCATGCGACAAAGTGTCGGTGGTTTTTTTTCTATCTCCTAGCCCTTCATTTTTTGTCACAATGTACCTATCATTTATTTTTTATCATTACGGTGTGTTATAAATTGATAGTACTTATTTTTAAAATAACCGAATACACAACAGTTTAACAAAAATATGAATGCCAAGAATATTGATATTTTGCAACATAGCGTGGTGGTCACTGATATTATTATTAGTATTATCAAGTGCTATTTATTTCCGTGGTCACTGTGATAATTAATTTATATAATTATTTCATTTATCGTTAGTTGCCCTTTCTTCCTTATCGGTTATTCATTCTACTCTCTATCTTCTCTTGTCTAAAGATTCCATTATCACAGATTCGTTTTCTTTTTCTGAATACCAAACACAGTTCTTGCTTGGAGCTGTCACACGAGGCTGACAGTAATGGAAGCGATGCTGAGATCCACCAATAAATTAAGGAAACCATATACGCAATTTACTCGTAAAATCATTACAAATACAGGGAGTAGGTGAAGCGGTCCCTTTAGAAACTTTACAGGAAACATACCGAAATTGTTCGATGTTAAAGTATAGATAGAGGTATAGATGTTTAGATATAGTATGTATACATTACAACAACGGTAAAATATTGCGAAAGCAGTGTCCGTAACTTGGTAGTAACTTAGTACCCAAAAACTAATGTAACCGTCAACACAAAACAACGCTGTAATTATTCCATTACGCAACTCGTTTTTGATTTATTTTGTTTGCAGTCGCTTGCAGGTGTGCGTGGGCGCAATGGCTCCTGCTTACCGTTAATTGGAGTACTTATCTATTTATATCTTGTCTTAAAAGTAAAATTATTCTTGATTAGCTACAAAATAAACAAGGATGATATTAAGTTATAGAACTAAAAACGTTTTCTATCCTTCAGGATAATGAACCGTAATGCGATTGAATACTTAGTAATCATTAAATGGGAATATAAAATAATATGTTTCAAAATTTCATCAACATTCTGCGTATGGTTCGATACTTAATTCTTTGGATTATTGCCTAATAATATGTATAATTCGAATGTGTTTTTCGTCTATTTGAGTTTTGGTTTTAATACGTCTCTATGAGGTGTAATAGCCAATCTACACCTGCCAAAATATCGTCACTTTGTTTGCAAAGAAATCTGGGATTATTACTAATCTGTTTGTGAATAAGATAGGTATAAATATTTGGAGTACGTGTGCTGAGCATGTGGTAACATGTTTTGAAACATCTTCCTGTTCTTTCGTGGCAGGATCCTGTCGTAAATGATATCTCACGTTCAAGGGGAGGGTCTCTGTTGTAGGTTACGTCGAGGTTATAGAAGACGTCATACATCTTTAGATTGTTCATGTGAAATAAACAAATATTTGAATTTATTTTCGGTTAAAATGTCTGTGACAGTGACAAATCAGCATGGCATATTAGTAGTGGCAACAACATTAGTCTTTAGTAGGCCGTTATTTTTATGTATATGTATAAGAAAAAGAATTTGCTATTAATATTTCCAAGGCATGGTCAGTTTATGTTTATTTTTAGTTTTATTTTTAATGATATCGAATAAAACAATACAAGAGTTGTGTTGATAAAAAAATAACTAAAATCTTCTTTGAGTTTTCTGAAAACTTATAACAAGGCAGTGAGCGATAGAATCTAGCTCATTAGTCAGTATGCGATGCGCCGGCACAATTTGATTCTTCCTTTTGCCTTTTGTCATTCGCTATTTCCTGGTCGCGATCTCTTCGAATACTTATTTTGTTTCATTTTAGCTAGCTCGATCTATTTAGATACTACTTCTATATTCGCTCATGGAGCATAGGAAAATACTATTGCACTGCTTCATAAATCATTATGCAAAATTAATAAGGAAAATTAAGCTAAATTAAGGAGATGAGCAATGTATCTAAAAATTATAAATTATTTCATCCTGAGATACAAGCGTTCGTTTTATGCACAGAATAAGATATGATCAACTCTACCTAGCAGAAATTAATTTATGATAGTGCTCACATATTGCTTGCAATTATTTTCACACAGATCACAATTTTTCATCATCATCACGGTAGTCACGGCACCGAGAGATTGTTCCACAACTATTAGAAGTGCACCACTGCACTTCGAAGTAAAACCTTGGCGAAGTAAAACATGCTTAAAACAAATAATCAGTTGCATTTTCCAATCCAAACATCCGAGGTCAATCATCACATCATTTTAGTTACTCTCATTTTTGAAAGATAAATACAAATATCAGTATAAATACAAGAAAGAGAAGATCGATTTGGCTCAAACAGCGCCACAGCAGGGGCCGCGATGTCAGAGATTAACGTGATATATGTATGGATTCTAAGGCAAAAACCAGAACTGTATAGCAGCTACGACTTCAAGGAGCACGCATATGAATTCAAAGTATTAGTTGTGTAAATAAACAAAAAATACGAGAGCATTCTGTAGAACTACGATAGGATAATCGTTAGTGATAGAATAGTGAGGCAAAAAGCGGAATTTATGGTCTACGGAGTACAGTGACTAAGGCACTGCACAGATCTGTGTCGGACGTCCGTCAATGATAAACTAATTTGTTTAACAAACACAACCATTGCCCAAATACAGAGAATTCACAAATCAATAACACTCCTCAGTTTTATTACATAATAAAAAGGTTATATAACCCTTATAGCTTATATGTATAAGACTCAGAGACTTTTACTCAGGCTGTTTCCTATTTGAATGTTCATTTTATATTTTAAACATAATTACGAAACCCACACATCGGTTACAGGAGCAAAGTAATTGCTAAGGAATCAGCAGATTTTACGGAACGCTTAATCTTACCATAAAACTAGGTGGGTGACAGAGGACAATAATTTTCGTTCCTTTTTGGGCTTTAAGATAATGTACGGAAGCAGTTTAAAAATAACAAAGTTAATCTACTTGAAACAGAAATTATTATTTGAGTAGCGCGCAATGTTTCTAAACAATACATTTTAAGAACGTCATTGCTATTAGTTTGCGAATAAACATACCTTGTTTAATCCCAAAACCGTTCGTTGGATAGATTTATCGTCGTCGAAACCGGATGTTGAGGAACACTCCGAGGAATTCCGAATGACGTGGTCCGCAGCAACGAGCGGCTTGTGTACTTGTGCTCGTAAACACGTCTTTATACAAATCGTTTTCGGTTTGTAATTCCAATTTTATTAGTAAAAGCTAGTTGGCAAAAAAATATTTTCAGTTAGGGATAAAATTTTAGTATGCATTTTTGCTTCTAACATTGTGCTTCGATTTAAAGAAAGTTGGGGCCGGTGACATTTTAATTGTAACAGCATATCTGCCAGCTAAAAATCTCCCTTACAAATCTCAGTACAAATCTTATACGTAACATCAGTAAAATAGACACTTATTTCCAAATAGAATTTTCACTGAAATATATATCAGTATATAATCAAGTAAACACGATCTTACAGAAGAAGCCACATTAACTGTTTAGGGTTCTCTATTACAACTCCAGGCCCCTAGAAGGGTCAGTAATAGATAACCGCTATCCTGTGTTGTGGGCAATTATTTAATTAAACTCATCAGCAGTAAGTTTTACGAGTTAACAAAACGACAACAATATTACTCGTTTAACACTTGTTAACATGGTTCAGTGTTTGCCATGTTTCACGACCTCCTCGTAATACACTTATGTAGTGTACGTGCCTGTTGAGCAAAAAGACCCGCGTTCGATTCTCGGATACAATAAACATTCATATATATTTGTTTTAGGATTTTGGTCGTTTGTGTTGTCCTATGTATGTACGAGCATGTCCCAAATGATACAGGAAATCCCAGTGTAGGCGTGTTAAAGTCTTTTACGACGTTGATAAAAATTATGCGCATTCAAGGCTTTATTTACATTAAGAGCTTTGAGTAGACCACATCGGACGCACGGGTTATCTGTCCTGGACGTCGGATATGCTTGTGGGTCCGGCTATCCATCATTCGGGTTACTTAACGAATGACAAAGAACAAATTTCATAATAATAATTAAAATATTTATTTCCATAACTTTTATTATTAATTACTAGTGTGAGCTGTCTCAAGTTATCGATAACTTGGAGTTTAGCTCTGAGATTGTTGTAGCAATACCCATTAAGTTCTAGCCGTTATTATTTTGAAATAGGATTAACTATTTTGGTATTTTTATGAAACTTCTTACACCGTTTATAACTGTAAATTTTCATGCAGTTTAAGCTGTATTTTGTAAAGTTAATTAATGAAGCAGTTATATCACTAGTTTTATTAATCTACTTTAATATTTCCTATGACCAATTTTAACAGATACATTAATAATGTCTGTGATTGAAGCTTTATTTATCTTAACTTTAACTCGTATTATCTTTTTTATGTAGATAGCCGATAAACGAGCAGACGAGTCATTTGATAGTAAGTGATCACCGCCGCCCATAGACTTTAGGATTGAAGATTCTCTGATGCGTTGTTGTTGTTACATCTTTTCTAAGCGTGGCATGAATAAAGATAATAAGAAACGTAACGTATATACAATAAACATACAAAGCAGCCTTCACAATACTGTATATAGTTAAGACATGGATCTTCGGTAAAATCAACGCAGCGGAGATGCGCTTCTCGGCGTTTCTCTGCGTTTTTTTTTCATTAAAAACCCCACATTCACAATTCTTGTATACTGATAGTGCTATTAAATGTACCGAGGAAGAACTAATCGATGTCCTTACGTAGGTATATATAAAAATTACAATTGTTTTTATTGTATAACAGCTTCAAATGGTCGATACGCAATATTCACTAAATAATATATCAGTATATAAAATATATATATTTTTTTAATGACAATAGCTGACAAGCGAGCAGATGAGCCACCTTATGGTAAGTGGTTATCGTCGCCCATGGACATCAGCAAAATCAAAAGTATTACTGATGCGTTGTCGGCCAGGAAATGAGAAGAAGGTAAAAAGAAGGTACTGGCTCTCAAGCCCCCAGCCGGA
>DWPT01003992.1:0-13744 GCA_018251895.1 Agathymus mariae mariae
GCTTTTGAGAGGTCACAGAATATACCAATAGCATCCTGCTTGCACTCGCAAGCATCAAAAATGTGTTTAAGGAGCGCTATGCCTGCATCAGTGGTATTTTTCCCTCTATATATGCCACTGTGACCACACACGATCAGGTGGCCCGTCTGCTTGTTTGTAAATTCATTAAATAAACAGCCCCCTATTGACCGAAGGTGCCTGATCAGATGTTACTGGCGCTAATAACTTGCGGCAAGCTATCACACTAGCCAGGAACGGATTGAATTGGAGCTTCATGCATTGTCCAAATTCAAATGGACAATAAGAAACTAAAATTTGTGTCATTCGAACAAACGAACCAGCCAGTCAAATCATCAGTGTGTTACAATATTGACTGCCATACGCTGTTGGTAAATTAATTAGGAACTGGAACCAAAGATGTTTTAAGTGATGCGACTGATTGTTTTTTTTTTAAAGAGTTTTTATAACACTAATGCATCATTACACACTAAATTTTTAGATGTTCTCGGTTTATGTACTTGTAAAATAAAATTATATTAGTAAATCGACGCTCAGAACAATAATCCATTATCCCCGCTAATATCCTAGGAATTATATTTTAAATACTTTGCGACAAAGAACACGCCTGCCTAAATGTGTACTTAGACCCCCACGATTCTTTTACTTTAGCATGTTACAGTCATGAAAGTACTTTCACTTATATTTGATGGAGAGATTAGATTTTTTTAAATGTGTAAGGATGAAATTGCGCATATGAAAATGTAATGAAATATATAAAGATGTCAGCTGCCATCCAGTTGCTTTCATTGCATGGGAAATTTTAAGTTAGAGGTTAAAAAACAACGTCTACGTTCGATTCGACAACTCAAATTCTATCTGTGGTCTGTGTGTGGATGACGTCTGGCAAAGTTTATTTAATTGACAATAGCAGTAGGTATTTAAAATTTTGAGTACTGTCATGTTAATATTGTTTTGTAGTAATTTGTTCTGTAATACTGTTTTCCCGGTTTTTCGAACTATGAAATAATCTTATAGAGGTAAAATTTAGTTCTTTGTTAAGTATAACCATGTCGACACCCAATGTAAGGCCATTTTTAGAAGCGCTTGATGCTTTAAAAGAAGATTATACTTGCAGCGTATGCGGAGAACTATGTAAAGATCCGGTTATTTTGAGGACATGCTTCCACCTCATATGTTCAGAGCACTCAGAAGATTTAAGGAACTGTCCCATTTGTAAGGCACCATTACCCGTGGAAGGATCTAAGACGTATAAAGATGACCGGTTACAGAATTGTATAGATTCGGCTAAAGAATTAGACAGAATGTTTGAAGGTTTTCGACACACATCAAATGTGTTACAAATTTCGAAATCCGACTCAAGTAGCGCTAGAAAACGCGTGAAACAAGTTAAAAACGTCCAGACAACCGATAGTATAGAGCAAAGCAACAAAGAAAATAAAAATGTGTCCTCTAGGTCAAACAGATTAAAGGCAAAGGGCAGTAAAATCGATAATTTGGACTCTACTATGACTTCAAACGTAAGTTCAGTTAATAAGGCTATTGAAAAGCGTAATAACAAAGGTGAGACTGTATTACATGTTGCCTGCCGTCAGGGCAAGATTGATCGAGTGATGGAGCTCTTAAATCAAGGCGCTAATACAAATAGTAAAGACAACGCGGGATGGACACCATTACACGAGGTTGTTCAAAATGGCCGCTTAGACCTTGTGAAACTGTTACTGAAATTCAACACCCTCGTAAATGTGCCTGGTCTAAAGAATGAAACACCATTGCACGAAGCTATAAGGTTTAAGTATAAAGAAGTAATTGAAGAATTGGTTTTAAATGGTGCAGACATATATGCGAGGAATAGTAAAGGAGAGACTCCAGTGGATCTAGCAACAGGTGAAATGAAGAAGGTTTTGGAACAGGCTGCAGAAAATGTTATTCAAACACAAGGTGTCAATGAAACACTCATTGCGGAACTACATACAGAGCTGGATTTTGAAGATATACGAGTTTATTGTGTGTCGAGCTTTCGTACAGTGCACAACAAGTTGAAATTACTCTGTAAACATCACAATAACCTGCATATTGAAACTAAGTTAACTAAAAAAGTAACTCATTTAATTGTTGACACTGACACTGAGGACAATGTCTTGGTTTGTATGTCTTCATTGGATGTATTACAGGGAATTGTGTATGGCAACTGGATACTTTCATCACAATGGGTCATGAAGTCAACTGAACAAAAACTGGAGCCATTCAAAAATTATGAAGTGGTCGGAGTCAATTCTGTGTCTTACAACGGTCCCAAGAAAGCTCGTTACAATAAATACAAACAACTACCTGGTCTTTTTGATGGCTGTCACTTCTACCTGCATAACTTCAACTCCAAGTATGACATTTCCAAAAATCTTGTTTTGACAAAAGCAATTTTAACAAAGCTTATCGCTGATGCTGGAGGCATAGTTCTAAGACGTGTACCCAATCCTGAGTTAATTCCAGACGCTGAGAAATTAGTACCATATCATGCAAAGATGGATAGTAAACTGTCTACCTGTTCACATTATATCATATACAAAGATTTCTATGAGCCAATGTATAATATGCAACATTTTAAGGCACTACCAATCGGGTGGCTGATTGATTGTATAGAGAGATATGAATTATGTGATCCATAGCATCAAAAGAGTATTTTATCTTTAGTTATTATATTTCAAGATTTCTATGAATTTATATGTAATAAGCGACATATATGCATATATGTGAGAAATATGAGTTATATTATCTGTAAATGTGCAGGATTCTCCTTTATTAAAACTTGCAGTGATTGACTATTTTAGGTTTCCTTTGTATTTTTATATAAATTGAAACAATACAACTGATTGATACATCAAAAAAAATTTGTTATATTTATTATTAACTATATCTAAGGAACATGATATAAAGCTGGACTCGATGCTAAGATGATTTTCTACCAGTGAACATTTGGGAAAAGCGAAAATTAAAAATGATGTGTAAATATTACTACTATAATAAAATAGTATGACAGATTAAAAAGTAAGATATGATATATTAAACTGAAAAAAAAAATGATGACAAATATGTAAGTTTTTAATAGTATAAAATGCTAAAAAAGTAATGTTAAGTTTGTTTATACATTTTTGTATCAGGTTTTGATGGCCCAAGAGATATGAGACAAATGCAAGTTGTTTGCTATGACTTTTTAGGTTTATGGACAAAAGAATTTTCAGGATTATAGGGAGAAATACATTTAGATTTATAAGTAGCGGATTAGTCTAGATGTTTAGTTTAGGCACAGCTCATTGCAACCCCGATTATTATTATGTTAAAACCTGCCTTGGCAATGCTTTGAGAAACCATTATGTATACATTCTAAGCTCAGTATGTTAGCTTAACTATCATTTTTTGTTTCATGAGGTTTGTTCACTGGTACATATAGAAGTACCTAGTGCCTAGTATTAATAGTACCTAGTAAGGCGAACGAACTTCCTAACGAATTTAAGGTGGATGGTAAGTATAAAATAAGAAAACATGTAGAGTAGATTTGACTGTGCTGTCGCCAATTTGAACGCAAAATAAATTCGAACGCACTAAATATGTTAACTTCCCATTGTGAAATATTACATATTAATAATCGAATATAAATATTTCAGACTTAAATTTATCAAGCTAGTACTAAGCATTGGTGATAAATACAGCAAATGTTAAACAGAAATCTGCTTTGAATGAATAAAACAAATATCTAGAAGAATATTCTGGATATTTTATTGAACATTAATAGTATAAATAATTTAAAATGACTTAAAATTATCAACTTACATTTAAGGCGACTGACTAACTTTGAATTTATTTACTATGTTACAATAATACCTTGGAACATGTCTAAACGACACATCTCATAACTCGTCCGTGCACTGACATTCATTTTAGAACAATGTGATACACTTGGAAAACAGGAACTAAATTAAATTTCATAATTATAACATAAATAGGCTATGGAAACGGGTCAGTGCTAATTTCTCCTTTATTTGTCAAACGATTTTAATTTTGTTTGGTGCTATTGAAGAGCTGCAGTGTTTGATTTCTTTTTTAAATATCGCTATTAATTGTTATGATCGAAATTTCGACGCAAAATAAGCAAACAATAATAAAGCAAAATATAATCTAAGTAATAAACTATCAAGGTTCCATATCGTGTATCTTATACGAGATCTAATTATATAGCATAGATAATGTTGAACTCCTCGGTGCAATCACTGTTTCAGGTATTATCGAACCGAATCGTAATTTAATATAATTAATTCCACTAATTACAAGGTAAACTTCTACAAATACAAAGGAGTAGGAAAATACTTGACAATGGAAGCCTTTTCAATTCGATATAACATATATGATACTCCAAAATATTATTTCAATATGCTTTTGACAGGCCGAACGATATTTACAAGGGTATATTGTCATCATGTTATATTTTCTCCCCGCACCCCGCACACCGTGGTTCTGTCCAGTCCATGTTTGTCGGTGAACGTGTGCGGACGTATGTTTTGTATTGTGAATTATATCGGTATATTTAATACTTCATAGATAGTATGTAGACTTGTTTGTGACAAACAAAAGGAACTACAAAATTAGTATTGTCGTATGCAGAAAGCCATCCAGTATTAAAGTATACATTTGACAGTCTTGCATTATGTGAAACCGGCTTAAAACATTATATTTTTTTCTTTCATGTGCAGGTGAAAAGTAAAATTACAATTAATCTATACCTACAGTATTTTCTATTTACGATCTCCACATAATTGGTGCTACAGCGGCCATCACTAGCACTCTGCTTTCTGAACCGTACAAACCATTCTATTTTCTGTTACGTTTATCACAGAACCTATAACAACTAGCCTTATTTAATACATTTCATACTAACGAACAATTTAACAAAAATACAATAATTAATATTTCTACTGATAATACTATTTCGCAAGTAAATGCTGTAAAGACGATCAAGTCGCACTGTCCCCGGTGTGCCCGCTAGGGGTCGCCCTCCGGCGACGACGAATATCAAGTGTCGAACGCGCGTGGCATGTAACTGGAATAAATAATTTATTATTCAATACACTTTTTTGTTGACCTTACGTGAGTATACAATATATTTAACAATGAAAATGTGATGTTGTGGCTACTTCAAAGTTGGTCGAGTTAAAGTAGAGCTCCTTTACTTTGCTTCATTAATTTTATAATTTTTCTAAAGTTTAATAAACTTTCTTTTATCAGGTCAATAGTTAGAAAGTAAGACTGTTGGGGACAAGCGTAAGTTTGAGAGTTTCGTACAAATGCATGAAAAAATAATACATTTTGTTACAATATTATGTTGTGTCGTGAGACTGATCTACCGTAATGAGATGTCCCAGACGGTGTCTGCTTGTACTCGGACATCAAACACATATAAATTGTTACTTTGTGACTTTATTGTGCAAATATTTAATACCACTTAATGTTTAAATGTAACGGGTACTCACTAGCACCACCGTCACATTATAAATTCAACGTGAGTCACATTTTATTTTAAACTCAGCAGATAACTCTAATTTTGAAACTCAGCCAATTAATTTTGAAAATGAACAGTTTTATCAATCAAATCGGAACGATTCTTTAGATTCAAAATCATTTAATCATGTAGGTATTCTGTAAATACACTTATGCACGTCATTTTTTGCTTCTACTGCCGTTTCGGAAAGGTGCTTTAACATCGAGGAGAAGAAACGGCGAAAGAAACTCCTCAGCACGCCTTTTAAACAACACATTGTAATTACAAAATTTTAAACCTGTGCTGAACCGGTTTCGACACTATTACTTCTAGGCGTCCCTGTCATTGATATATTAATTGAACACTCACCGAACACTGACGTCGTGCACCCGGAACACGGCGTAGTGCTCGTTCCGGAACACCGGGTAAAAATGCTCCACCGGCTCAGTGAGCAGCCGATGGCAGAGGCGGGGGTTCGATGCCAGCGCCGGCGCTTCTGTGTCCCATATCTCCTCGAATGAACAACCCGTGCTGGAGCCGAGACGGCGTGTTTTGTATTTCGTAAGTTAGTGTAAATAATGTCATCTAGGTCTGTAGTAATTAAAATTATAAACAGAGAAATGTCATTTGATTTTGTAACGTCGTCACGTATACGTCTATATGTTACCATACACCGCTACCATATACTGCGCTGGTGGTATATCGGTGGTCACAACGCCAGACAAGACGGCCGACGGCCGCAACCTTGAACAACCAACGGTCACTGACAACATCGATGGTAAACGACCGAGACGGTCTAATTCACATTGCTACAGGAAACAATCCCACGGTATCATTCAGTGTGACGTTAACCCCAATGAATCCGCTTCGAGCTTGTCGGGATTTATAGTTTTCCCGATATAGTGATGAAACTAGGCCAGGGGGTTGGACGTACCGGCTCCTCCCGTAGCAGTACTTGGTCTCCAGGATGAGGAAGGTGACCTTCAGCCGGTTGAGCTCCTGGTACACCTCGTGCGAACTGAACTTGCCGTACACCTTGTACACTGAGTAGGCTCGTTGTCTGAAATTGTTAATGGCTATCACTCCTCTGTGCATTGCGGGGCACGGATTTTCCTTCGGTCTCCCGTATTGACGGCAGAGCTGTAGGGCCAGTGGGGTGCCTTACATTTGTACGAATATATAGCAGAAGGTCCCTCCTAACAAGCAGAGGGCGGCTGCTGGCCTGAGTGTTTGGATTGTCCGTCTAACAGGGTTGTTGAACCCCTCGAGTATCTGCCCCGGTGTGCAGGGTTACCTCAAATCCCGAATCCTCCACGCATAAATCACGTTTCAGCTGCCGCACGCCGCATAGGAAGTATCATAGTAATATGTAATTGCATTTATGTGTTTCAGTCAGCAATGATAGATGCGTTTGTATCCACTGAATCGATATATCGTTCGAGGGCCTGCGGCTTAAGAGAAAAGTAAAGATAACAAAGTTAGATAAAGACAAGAGAAAAGGAGGATTTGTGACCAGCAATGAAGGTAACTAACTGGTCGTTGATGTCAGCCTTTTCCACTGTCGTGTTACCTCGCCTCTAGATTCTCGTAGTGGGGGTGTGTCACGATGGGGCGCCTGGTGGACAGCAGCACGGCGGCCGACACGGGCATCGAACCCGCGAACACGTCCGGTCCCGCCTGCTTACGGATCCACTCCAACAGCTCCTCTTGAGGGTAATCGTTAAACTCACCTAGCAATACAGACAAAGATATCAGATTTTTTAACTATATCGGGTACTCACGATAATTTTATATTTACTGATTTTTCGAGTTCATTACATGGATCGTGGCCACGGTTAAACTTTGGTGCTGAAGTGAAATGTAATTGTTCGAATATATAATATAATATCCTTGTTTTATTTATGTTTATAAGTGTCTATGGTATACAAGTTCTAAATATGCCAAGAATCTTGTAAATCTCTCGAGTGATTTTACTGTTATACATTATATGTTCAAACAGACAAACAAACATTTAAAAAAATATATGTTAAAGCCTCTAATATCGATAACAAAATCTACTAAAATAAAAAAATTCATATATAATTTAATTTATATATATAGATAACGAATAGATACATATCCCATCCAACACCCACAACCCGAGAACAAACATTTATCTGTGACATAAATGACTTGTCTGTCATTAATTGAACCCAGCGGCGTGTCTCTCCAGGCTACGGGTTCGACGATTACATGTCCAGAGGGTCACACTACTGCATAGGGTACAATTTGTCTATGGTTCGATAACAGTAAAACGCGAACCACCCACCCACATGTGACATTTCGTGCGACACATTCGACACGAGCGCGTGCAGCACAGGCACCACGCAGACCACCCAAAACACCGGCAGGTACCTCCTCCACGACTTTGGAACACTGCAAGTTCACACAACATTTGATTTTTACAATTCAACTGGAAGAGTCACGTCACGTTTTTTTTTTATTTCAACGCAATTACTTACAACACGGTCACGGCGAGACCGAGGAACTGTCAGACACTAATGTCGATAAAAACAAAAATCGTGAGTACCCGTTGCGGTTACAATGTATAATGTCCTCGACGATATAAGCTTGAAATCATATTTATTTAGTTTACATTAATTTTAAGGGTGGTTAAATCTTTTGAAGTGATAAAAACCTGACGTCCCAGCGTTCCTCCTTTATGCACCCTTCTGACCAACAGAGGCAGCCTTAACTCAAACTCTCAGTTGGTGTTAGCTCGGCTCTGTGCCCTACATTACTTCAGTAATGTATGTTCAGTGGTGTATTTTGGTAGGTTTTACCTTCGACTATCAATGCGTTGGAACATGATCGATACGATGACCATCACTTATCATTAATCATCTGACTCATCATTTCCTGGTCGATAGACTAAAAAACGCTTATATAAAGCATCACCAATTACGATCCATGTCACAACGCTGGGCTCGGATTTTTTCTCATAATTAGAGAAGTTTAGGCCACAGTCTACAACGCTGGCCTACCACGGCTTGACACACTTAGCACACTTTTAAAAACATAACGGAGAACTCGAAATACGCACACAATTTGAATAATTAGAGGTGCGTGCAGGATCAATCTCGAGGTTCACGTTCGGAAGAGATACGTTAAAACCACGCTACCACGGCTTTGAGTACAGGTAAAGGATACTTACGCATAATAATTCTTATTGAATATCAGCCCCGACAGGAGGCACAGCTGCGTCGCGAACAGGAGTTTCAACCTCATCACCAAAAGAGCCATCACGCCGAATACGATTAACTGTGATATGTTGTAGAATATAGCCGGTTCCACTTGCATGTGACTTAAGAACACCACCAATCCATCGGCTTCCTCCTTATCTTCCAGCTTAGACCTGATCTCCTTGTCCAGTACGTCCAAATCAGCTTTCGGTTTCCTCTCGCCGACTTTGGACTCATTGTTCTCTATCCCGCTGTCCTCATCGTCGTCTCTTTCCAACTTCAAGGGCGGATCTCTCTTCTCTTTCACACGGCCCGACTCTTCCGTGCTTTTCGTCCAATATTCGACAACATTTAGGACGCTTATGAATACTATCGGAATCAAGAATGATTTGGAGAGGTTCTCTATGGAACTGAACGGCAGGAAGTCGAACACTTCGGAGCAGGTGTAGATCATTGTGTGGAACGTTTTGAAGTTGGTAAACTTGGAGTGCAGAATTGCCCAAACGTGTGCATCGTCCTCGACCTCCAAGAAGTCACCGATCAGTTTCTTCAAATAAATTGACGCGATGATTACAATGATAATTCTCAACACGATAAGCCAGCACTCGACGCACAGGTCCACCCGATTTTGGACCTTAATGCGGAGGGAGCTGAAGAAGAGGCAGTAGGCGGAGACGACCAAGAAGAACGATGCGTACAAGGACGACTTTAGCATGTCGTTCCCTTGAAGCAGCAACACGGCCATGTGAAGGCCGCAGAAGTGGCAATGGAGGAAGATGGACAGCGCCTTGACGTCGATGATCTTCAACTGCTCCATGACGAAGAATATCGCGGTTTGCGTGAGGAATATGAACTGAGAAAACTGCCAGAATAGGAGACAGAGGCAGTTGATGGTCAAGATGGCCACCTGGAAGGTACACGGAAGTTGATCAGTCTATGGTAATAATAAAATTCTAACTGAACGCTTTGTGTACATGAACGATATATGAGAAAGTAAACATTAATATTGTTATTATTGTCGTCGGTTTGTATGTGCGTTTGTTCCCGCTAATCTCAGAAACGCCTTGACCGATTTCGTTCTGGTTTTCACTAGTCAGTTACTACATAAAGTATGTTTCATCTCAATCCGTCCATAAATAAAAAAGTTATAAATCGATATAAAATAATGCTGGTACTATTTCTTGGCGTAAGGCGTAGTTTTCCCGAAGCGAAGCGAGGGCAGTTTGCCACTACTACATAAATCTATTGAGATTTTCGTGTGTCTCGAAGTACCTCAAGAACGACTTGACCGATCTTAATGAGAATTGGTATGCGACTAGTGAGTAAAAGTGGACAGTGAAGTGAATAGGCTCTTATAAGTTAGTGTGTTCAACACCTTTGACTTCATCACCACTTACCATTAGGTGGGATTGTTGTCGAGCGTTTACGTATTTTATGTAAAAAAAAATCTATCTATCTATCTATATAAATCTGTAGTGTATCTCTGTCTGTAAATTAAATGTTTATTCGTTATTACACATTGACATCAATATGACCACTTTGAAAATTTTTGTCTGTCTGTCTGCCCCGTTATAACTTCAAAACGGCTTTACTGATCTTCGTGAAAATTGGTATGTAGTGAGAATATTGTAATAAGCTATATAAAATGACAGTTAACCTAGTGATGTCTAATAAAGGCAAAAATATTAATTTTTTTTACAAAGTTTGTTAATATAACTGTTCATTTTGTCTGTTAATAAATTATTATTTCTTGATTTGTTACGCAGTCGGAAAATATTTAAATGTCAATTATCCATGTGTCCGATCATCGCCTCTGGCTCTGCGACGCCCTACCAGGGCAATAAATAAAAATAAAATAACCGGACGCGGCGCGTCTGTGGTCCACGACCTGTAATGTACGATATTAACCTGCAGCTGCAGCCCAGCGGGGGAGAGGCGCGCGCGCAGCCGACGCGTGAGCAACCAGCCCTGCAGCAGCAGCAGCGGCAACGCCAAGTTCTCCCGCTCGTTGGGCGCCCACTGCACCCGCGTGCACTCCGCGTGGTTCGCCAAGTACTGCAGCGTCGCCATCACCCCGCCGAGCATGCTCTCGCTGTCAACGAGGTAGTGAATTAGATTATTATTTTTCCAAGTAATTTTATACCAGACAGGGTTCCAAGGAGGCAGTTCGTACTCGTGGCGTCTTGAACGCGCGAAAATTGTACATGTCAAATTCAGAAACATTACAAAATAAATAATTTCGGAAAATTTTATAATCGATTAACTTCTTTCTCAAGGCGTTAAACGTTTTCTCATAAGTTTTGCCAATAAAGTCAATAGTAATAAGTTCAATAATAAGTTCGTATTATTAATATCGATAGAGACCCTTCCCTAAGGACTATGTCCTTGACCGCTTACGCTATACATAAATAATTATATAGTTGATGGTATCAGGCGTTACTTTGGGGAAATTCATAGTTATTAAATTAGTATTAATTTACTTCGTAACGATCCGCAAGCACGACGTATGATGGTGTATACTTCTATACATGCATGGAACCTCCCTCCCTCCCTCCCATAAATAAAAGTATATACCAACATACACACCATCACCGACACGTGTTTCGCTCAGAAACGGAGCATCATCAGGGTGAGTAGACTCTGCGAGTGCTAGCTGAAAAGTGAGCGCCTGCTACCGGTATAAAAGGCCCGCGTTCGGTAGACACTACCAAGTAAAAACTTTTAACCCGGTCACAGATAAAATTTTAAAAAATTACATATTCTTCAGGAACTTATTTATAATTTTGTATACGTATTAAAAACGAATGATAGTATAATTTTATTAATCCATGAACTTGTATTCTCACCAAAATCATTAACTCAACAATAAATTGTTTTGACTGTCACAACACTAATGTCGCTAGAACACCGTTTTCCAAATTTAAAATTTAATCCTTCAATAAATCATTTTTTATTTAACTTTAACATATTCGTGGTAATCGCGAAAAACGCAATTGGACCACCGGAAAAAGTACGTAGCCACTGCTCTTGGACATCCATAATGCTTTGGGTTTCATCAAAAACTCCTCAAATTTTCGCTAAAAAGGACACATGGATCAGCTTGCTAACTGGCCCAGCAACATCACAACTGTATCATATGGAAACATTTTACAGTCCATTTTACTGGGATACCTTGAAATCAGAGAGACAAACACCTTAACATCATAAATGCTGTCATGATTAAACTGTTTATTTTCGAGTTCAGTTATCAGCAATGGGCGAGATCTTAACGCCATTGTCTAACATGGTCTGCTGAGTGCAACAAGTAAGATTGGTTGTTGGCTTGGAGTCAACAGCGAATGAACATTCTCTTAGAAGGGAAACAAATTACTATAGGTTTAAAACTCACCTCAACGCAGTTGCATGTATAAACAAAACAGAGACAGTTAGCCCCGCCAGCCACCAAACAGCTTCTAAGTAGAAGAACATTGGATGGCCCAGCCCCACGCAGCTCTTGACTGGGGACATTCCATCACCCCTGTTCACCATGTGACACTCCACATGAGATGTGTTGTTTATCCATGGCTCTAAATACCTGTATACTGCTCCAATCATAACCTGAAGTGGTGAAATTGTTTGGATAGTCAATTGAGAAAATATAATAACAGCGTTTTAAAAATAAAAGACTTTACATTTGCCAACTGTAAAGTCTGATGATGAGAGCTAGATAGGTGGACAGTATAGCATTCAGTATAAAACAAGTTCACAATGTGGCTTTATTTAAAAAATAATGTAAAAATTTTCATCTAGTTTTTACCAATAGATTGCAGATATGATAAAGGCTTGGATTTTATTTAAATCATAGATTTGCTAACTCCATAATCAAGGTTGCAGTAACCTAGTGATTTGAACGTCATTGAATTTGAACCCTGCTTGCAATATATATATATAACAAACTAATTATCATTAGGTTTGGTGAAAGAAAACAACCTATGGAAACTTGCATATCTCTCGCTTAAACAGCCTGTTACCGCAAAATCAATCTTAATAGTATACATAAATACACTCAAATAAGTTAAAAAATATATTTGTGTACTGCAGAGGTTATCTTAAGTACAAATAATTTGTCTTATAAAATTATAAATAATTGATTATCTAAAAAAGTTTAGTCTCAATGCAAGTCTCATGAATTGCTCCTAGTAAAACAATTGTGAGATATTGTGAATTATATATTAATTGATTTACAATAATAAACCATGAAGGAGGCAGACAATGGCATAACAAAGTGGAATTTCTAAAAGGGATTCATACAATACATATCCCATATATTGTTGTGGTGGCTTTCGATGAATAGATCAAACACATCTTAATTGTTACAATAAAATATTGAAGTTACTTAGGAAGTTAATTAAACATCAGTACAACCTGAATAAGTATTTCTATAATCTTTCCGTTCAAATGAACATCAAAGTTTCACATTGTCTGGAAGAGATCACTTTATGCAGTAAGATTGCAAATTAAACTTAATGTGTATAGCATGAGTTTCTTCTGTAGGTAAGCACTCTTTTTATTATAGCAAAAATCCTTCTTAATACAAAACTCACCTCTGGGTATATATTAAATCTGTTGAAAGCATTTACTTCTTGTGGATACTCTATTAGTTTATCATACATTAATTTAGTAATTCCTGCAATGAATGGCTTTTCTTCCACAACTGTCTTATAGTACGAGTAGTAGAACCCCATTTCAGTGCGGAAAGACATCTCTCGCTCCAAGTCCGAGAGATATGAGAAGTTTCTATCGTTTTCAAAGAGATAAGACACATATTTGTAATGAATGAAGCCTACAAAAAATGCTGAAAACACATTCTGATTGGTTATAAGTCTCATGTTTTGGTGGTTTGTAGTTTATCACCTCCATAAGGTGACTTTAGCTTGAGTACTACACATTATTTTTGCTTTACTTTCATAAAATAAACTTTTATGGTTAGCTTACT
>DWPT01003993.1:0-13744 GCA_018251895.1 Agathymus mariae mariae
TGAGGGCTTTTTGTCATAGGGATCCACACCACTCGCAATTCTATTCCCAGACAGTATTCTTAATCCCCGATTTATCCCAAAAATAGTTTTCTTCAAAAGGAATAGATGATCTTATAGCTCATTAAGCACACTGCTTCATTTTGTTTTACTTCATTAAATCTAAGATATTATATATTTATAAAAAATACATCATCGTTCAATCGAACGTGAGCTTTATCAACTTCTGTTTTATATAAGCAAAATTCTTATGCAATATAAAAAAAGTTATTCTAATTTTGTCCTGTAAAATTGATTTGAATTTGATTACATTTAATGTGCTATAAAAATTCTAGAAAATCGCCCTGGCTTTTAAATTGCATTGCTGACGTATGCTCTAATCACTGCATCATCAATTGGCAATGAACACGGGACGTAAACAATTCACTGAAGGTGATTAGAGAATAATTGTATCTTAGTCTTATCTCTTACTCCGTTTTAGTTTTTTTTTTTTTTTTCTGTAAATACAAGATATAGCCAAGTAAAAATTATCTGTTTAACTGTGCATCATTTCATAGGATAGCCATCTTTATCTGAAGAATAACGTATACTGTAAGTATTTCACAAAACAATAACACTCAGTAAGAACACTATGTTAGGTGAATTACTAAAAATTGTACATGTTAAAATTTTGGTATGCATCGCATCGCGTATTATACTTGTGACTAACTTTGATAGTAAAGCAACCGGGCAGTCGTCGATGTAACGTGTGCACAGTTATTTACATGCATGGCGTTTTGTAGTCCTTTACAACAGATGGTGGTATCACTATGTGTTGCGGCGCGATGCCACGATGTGTTATACAAAAACGTGATTTATTAACTCACATTCGACATTTTATTTATAAGCGTCATGGGTTTGTGTGTGTGTGTGTTTTATTTTATTTTTCATTTTATTGCGTTCAGCCAACAAAAGTTGATCCTTCGAGCCGTGTCGCAGCACGTTTTTGTAGCGCACATCAAGTGTTGTTGTCCAGAATTACTGTTTATGAAGATGTAACTAATCCATAACATTCTCCCTCTTCTCATTGACTCGAAACTAATTAAGGATGCTCCACATGTTTATATGGTACACACTACCACCACCGTTTGTTGACGAAGGTACGTTCCCGAAGTGTTATATTACATTTGATTTTGTGCAATACATGTATTTATGTACTTATTATGTTAAAGATGTTGTTATGTGATACTAATTTTATACTTTAAATATAAATGATTCATGCACTGGTGCGATAAGCATATTAACTTATTATGTTCTCTCATTGAGAATGTTATGGATAAATGGAGAAAATTAATATATTGAAAAGAACAAAAACTACATTTAAAATCAATTTCTTTTTCTCTATCGATATTTGCTTTTGTGAGTAGCTTCTTCAATACTATTTAAAGTTAACGATGTTTTATTTAATGCCTCCATTTTTTTTATTAATTCCTTATAGAGAGCATGTGTAAAGTGTTTTAAGTTTTTTTATTTTAGTCCAGGGGTTCTTTTTTCAAATAAAATTAAGACATTTGAATTGGAGAACCTCTTTTTACTTAGAAGAACATTTTAGTTGCCATAACCACTAGTCTTCTTGTATTGGCACTGGTGTTTAAAGCATTTATACTTTGCATTCGTTTAATATAATTGTTAATTTTATACAGAAAAAGTCGAGTACCAGACGTCGTGCAACCAGTGAACCCACCAGTCGAGAAAAGTAAGTAAAGTTTACTGGATTTAACTTGTTTAAATTATAAAAGAACTCTACATCAAATGTTACGTGAATGTTTTATTTTTTTGATATGTCAGAAGACTGATCATATTTCATACGTTTATTACTATCTAAGTTAGAAAACAGTCGTATTAGGCGACTAGCATTAACAATGGACTTGATCGTACTAAAATCAGAATAGACATCAAAATGAAAAATAATACAATAACAATAATGAGATATTAAAAGAACAGGAGTACTACAAGGAAATGTATTGGGACCCTTCTTATTCTTACAAAATAACCGATCTTCCTGACGCTACATTTAAATCGTGCAGCTCTGTATGCTATTTGCAGATTTAATTGCAGTTATTCTAACATGCAATTAGTAATAACAAAAAAAAATATGAAAAAGTAATTATAAAGAAGTAAAAATAATTATTTAGAGGGTAATTAAAAATAACCTGACATTAAATACTGGAAATACTAAATTTTACGACTAGAAACAAACCTTATCATAAGTTGAAATTCATTACCAATAAAAACATAGTATAAAAGAAGTTGACTATACAATAGCTCTTGGTATAAACGTAGACAAATATTTAAGTTGGGGAAAATATTTAGACAACGCGTGCAATAAATTCATAATTTTACCTATGCATTTGCCAGGATGACACAATCCTCAATACTTGATACTACGCCAGATGCGTACTAAGGATATGTGGAATTCATATTAAGATAGTAATTAATATTATACATACGTGGGAATCTTCAAGAGGAGAGTGAATAGGCTCTTATAAGTTAATGCGTTCAACATCTTATGACTACATCACCACTCTCAATCAGGTGGGATTGTTGTCAAGCATTAACTTATTGTATGTAAAAAAAAAAGATATGAATTGTTATTATGCGGACACTAGCCATATTTATACAGCCTTCTTAGCACAGACAAAATGTTCGTGCGCTGTATGGAACATCACTTCTTGGGTCCTGTGCACCGTACTTTTAAAAGCTAAGATTATTAATTCTAGTTTTGTCACTCTACATAATTAGAGTATGTATTTTTGTAAAAAAGCTTATTTTTTATATCTGTTAAAGGCTTCTTTATATCTCTCGTCTAAAAAATAATTCTTATGAGATGTGTCTAAAAATTGCAAATAAAATCCTTGCCTACAATTAAGAAATTGCTTATAAGAACAATTGTTTATCTCTAGTAGACGAAATGTCCAGCAGTGGACGGTAAACAGCTGATGATGATTTTAAAAGACGATTTGGAACTATTCCCGATAAAATTATTTGTAAAACTAACTTTCGAAAATATAAATGCTATAATTAATAATAATATAATGTAATTTATTGATTACATTAATAATGTCTTATGTTATGTAGTAGTTGCGTGCTACTATAAATCAGTGTATTCATAAATGTTATTTAAAAATAATTTGCATGCCTGTTTTTGGGAAAATGTCAACTACTTTCTACTACTTGTGTTCATTTGTGTAATCACATTTTGAAAAACAATTCATTAAAACCGTTACCATCAAGAGTATAACAAAAATGTAGTTCAAAACTTTTCTTAACTAAATCAAAGTATCGGTTTTCAGTTCTCCAGTGAAACGTGTGAAGGAAAAGCAACGTGACCGTTCACACGAGATACAGGAGCATGAAAACAATCGTAATAAACGCAAGGACCGCGAACGTAACGATAACAATCACAAGTATGACGATGTGCCGTCCAAAAATGTACGTCCCAATGATTCCAAGAGACGGCGTATTGAGCGTAGTCGCTCCGTGGAGCGAAGGGCTTCACCAGAGTACCGGCAGAGAGAGGACCGTAGGTCACCGGACCACAGGCACAGGGATAAAGAGGAGTGTAAATCCCCTGCCTACGAGCGCAGAGAAGAACGTAGATCTCCAGACTACCGACATAGGGAGGACCGACGGTCCCCTGATCACAGACAGAGAGATGGACGTAAGTCCTCGTTGGATAGGCAAAGAGACGAGAAGGATAGAGAAAGATTATCCCCGGATTATCGACAGAGAGATGATCGAAGATCCCCAGTTTACAAGAAAAAGTCTGGTAGTAGTAAATGTAATAATAGAAAGAGAGAATTGTCTGAAGAAGGAGACAGGGGTAAATCCTCGAAGCGGTCAAAACGAGGGCAAAGAAATTCATCGTCCGATTCAGGGTCCGATACTGAAATGCCGCTTCCGAAAAAGTCGACTAAACGGGACCAAAAGCAATCCAAACGAAGTGTTTCACCGCCGCCAGAGAAGCGTCGACGACGGAATTCGTCATCACAAAATAATAAAAAAGAAGAAACTTATTACAATAAAAAAGACTTCAAGGAAAGTAACAGAAATCGCAGAGACAGCTCATCGGAAGATGAAAGGCGTTTATCTAGGCGAGGTGAATCTCCCACTGATAAACGAAGAAATCAGGATGATATTCGAAAAAATGAGAAACACAATAGAAAGACTTCACATAATGACCGCCACCAAGAGGGAACAAACAACAAAAATGAGAGAAAAGGTTACGAAAATCGTAAGTCAAGAAGAAATAGAAGCATGTCTAATGAAAGGCGAGATTCATCACAGGAAGATCGCGATGAATCACCTAAGGGTCATAAAAAAAGGAATACTTATAAGGAACCAGAACGATACTACAAAAGCGTAAAGGCAGTGAGGTCGTCGTTGTCAGAGTCTGAAGCAGAGCCTAACAGAAAGAAAGCTGAAAAACCTTCAAAAAAGAAGAATCAGCGTCATAAAGAGAGACTCGTTTCACCATCGACATCACGAGAAAGACGAAGACGAAGTCCATCCTCAGATAACGGAAGTAATGATTCCACGGCGCCGCGTAAAACGGTCGAGAGCAAAATTGAAAAATTCAAGCCCATTGCACAATCTGACAACAAAAGACAGAATAGTCGATCAAGAAAAAAAGCTCCGTCGCCAGAGAAGCGTCATCGTCGCAAAAATTCGTCAAGCAGGTCCAAATCGCAAAGCCCTCGTCGTAAGGATTCAAAAAACGATAAAAGAAGGAGTGCTTCGTCTAGCGGAAAGGCTAATAAGTCTCCGAAGAGGTGCTCCACTTCTCCAAAACATGGAACAAAAAACAAGGGAAAGAGTCACGATCAGAAAGATACACATAAAGATAAAGATAGATCTCGATCTAAATCTAATCAACGAAGCAGGAGCACATCCAGTCTGAGCTATTCACCAGCGCGGCGAAGCCCGGAGCGGTACCGAGACATTCTGGAGAAGCTTCCGGAGAAGGACAAACGGAAGTACGTGAAATCCCCCTCCGACCTGCATCCGAAAAAAACAAAGAAGGGACTCGACAATAATCCAATAATGCATGTGTGCATGAGGGGTTCGTCGAGTGAGAATGACGAATCCGAAGATGACTTTTTGAGACTGAACGAGAGAGCAAGACAGGACGATTTGGATATTCGGGAATTGAACAGATTGAAGGAGAGGTTGATTCAGATGACCAAAGGGAACCTTGAAAGAAAGCGCGCTGAGGAAACCAACGGACCCTCGAGCTCCGCGGGGCCCAGCGTGGCGGGAGGCGCCGCGAACGCAGTGCGAGCCCCAACCCCGCCGCGCAGCCCTGCCAGGACAGATAAATCTCCGGAGAAAAAGAATGAAACGGTTAGCAACTTTATTCATCTTAAAACTCAGCTCTAATATCGATGATGGTTGCGTGTTTCGTAACAGTGTGGTTTTTTTTTTAATTTTGCCGAATTGACAACTGATGGGGTCTGAGGGCATCTGATGGTAAGCTTGGAATCGAAGCCCCTGACATCTACATGGTTATTTCATAAACACACTATTGTTAGTGACTTTGCTTGCTGAGTGAGCGGCCCTGTGTTCGATTTCTGGCTGGGAAAAGGCCAGGATCCATGTTTGTTATAAATTATTGTTAGCGGATCTTTGCATATTTGTGTATGTCTATAGCATCCGCAGCGCAAGTGTCTGTCTATGTTTATTTATTTTATACCTAACATTTACTGTCAAGTTGTCGGTGTCGCAGTCGAGCGCGAGGCTAAAGAGCAACAGTCCCAAGAGTCCGGTGCAGGTGGAGAGCTCGCCGTCGCGCGGCCGTCGCACGTGGTCGCGCTCGTCGCGGTCGCGATCGCGCTCGCGCTCCAAGACTAAGTCCCGGTCGCGGTCGCGCTCGCGTTCGGACTCGTCGCGGTCGCGCTCAAGGTCTTATTCCTCGTCGAGGCAAGTTTTTTCTATTATACGCTTTAATTTTTCTTGACAACTAGAGAAATGAAAACAATGAAATCTTTTTATTTTCCCCCAACTCCGTCGTCCTGATTATTAAGAAATTAAGTGTATATTCTAAAAACAGTGTCAGTAATGTTGAATGTGACGACAATATCGCGAGTGCACCTCGCATCCTCGGTAACCAATGGAACTTGAATAAACTTTGGGCACAGAATATATCTCTTATTTAGGACCTGACATCAAAGTAGATAACGCCACATTATACTTGAAAAAAAACATAGCGTACATGTTTGCAGGTCGAGCCGTTCCAGCTCGTACAGCAGCCGCAGCTCGTCGCGCACATCGCGCAGCTCGTCGCGATCCACACGCTCCTCCAGGTAATGGAACTCCACACCCCGGACGCAGTGCGGCGCGGCGATTGCGGCTTTCGGAATTTTTACTTGTCTATATCATTGTACACCGCGCGGTGATAGGGGCTGTTGAATTTTTTGTATGTCTGCATCAAACGCGGCACGATTCCGTTGTCAGGCGGTATCGAACCGCGTTGCATCGCGTTCGATGTGTGGAGCCCCCAACGGAGATCCGTGCCGCTCGTCCTCATCGCCAGAGCGTGGCCTACTTCGCGACATACGAATTAGTACCTTGACAAGTCTACTTACAGTTTTACAAGTTCTCGAAGTGATTTACTTAAGTATATTTTCTTGATGAGCCGAAGCCTCTCGTACTGACAAGTTATGTGAATAGGTGCAAGTTATAATGTATATATATAATATACGTGATAATGTAAACGTAAGGCTATTTTCTGTCGTTGAGGTTTTTAGTAGTAAAAGTTTCTAAAGATGATTCTATGACCGGAAACAAAACATTGTGCATTCGAAGCAAACTATCGGTAATATCGATTCGAGAAATTCGGCCACAAAGAAACAAACGTCACGGATCACTAAAACGAAAGTAGCACAACAAAAGTTGCAAAGTAACACCGGTGTGTAACTGACGCGCCGTAGAACGATGACGGGCGTGTACGCGGACTACCGA
Organism: Agathymus mariae mariae; assembly: GCA_018251895.1. NCBI lineage: Eukaryota > Metazoa > Arthropoda > Insecta > Lepidoptera > Hesperiidae > Agathymus > Agathymus mariae. The sequence goes on from DWPT01003993.1 coordinate 6,997, forward strand.
CGCACGAGCGCCGGCCGCGCGCGCTCGCGGTCGCGCTCGCCGTCCATCCCGCGGCGCGCCGGCTCGCCCAGCTTCCTCGACCGCCGCCGCATCACGAGGTACACGTCACCACCGGGCCCCACCCTCCCCCCGTGCCTCTGTCGCAGTGCACTGGACTGACTCGACTCTTTCACATTTTCGCAACAAGTATTTGGCGACACTAAATGATTTCACTCTTTATACTAACGTAGTCAGGTAGACGTTCTCATTTGTATTCAAATAGGTACTAACAATTTCGGTGTAAAAAACTATTAGTAAATGGAATACAGCGCCACCTATCAGATCATAGCACAGCTTTACACCATCGTCACGGTCAAACGTTATATATTGTATGAAAATGAACTTAATCCTTTCAGACATTCAGAAGTTTCACGGTCGTTAATGGAATAATGATAATTATTTAGAGAGCACATATGTGCCGTTGGGTAGTTACGTCGGAAATGTAAAAGATTTAAAAAAGACTTGCGTATGTACTACGTTCCTACAAAGTAAACAATCAAAAGTAAAAAAATTGTATTGGTTCAGTCGAAATGTTGCGATCGTGATACGCTCATAATCCAGCTTGCACAACAAATGATAGTTTGATGCACTGGGACGCTCGGTTGTGACGTGAGTGAAGTTTAGTTTAATTTTATACTGGTTGGTCAGTCCAGTGTACAGGGGTAAGTGGACGCGATACACTTACAATGTTTTTGACTGTCTCAAAACTCTTCTGACCCTCGATTCAGTTCACATCGCAAGTTCGGACCACCACCGATTTGATGCATCTCGTTGTGAACGGAATGCGATGTGATTTATTTTGCTGCACTATGGTACAGGCGAATTTCCTTATTCTTGAAAGCCATCTATTTCAAATTCCAATTATTAATAAAACTATTACTCAATTTGCATATTTCCCATCGAGTACTTAAATGTAAGTGATCATCATCATTTTAATTATTAAATCGTTCGTTCAAGAGAATAAAACAAAATTGAGTGAAATATACCAAAAAGGAGATTTAATTTTCATTGGATTATTTCAAGAGTAATGGTTATATTGCCAACTCTATTCCCTATCATATTGAAGCAATTTGCGATTCCATAGAGAAACTTGTGTATGAAATCAAGGTGGAATAATAATTGTGTTACAAATATGTTAGGGGCACCCACTTATTTTTTGGGGACTTTCCGGGTAACTCTAGTTTCTAGTTGCAAGACTATATGTAGTTGGTAACCTTTTTATTGATCAGAGCAGGCTTGACAGTTCTCACGTAACAGTTTTGATCGTCAAATTGTTGTTGCAATACTATAGATTGTTTGGTTTTAAAACTTATGTAATTCGAAAATTTTTAAGTAATTCGTTAAAGCTAACATTGTTATTAAAGATTTACTGCCCTTAACTGTATTTAAACATATACTCGGAATGTCTATGCACTCGAATAGACTTTATATGACCTTTATTGTGTTATCAATTGATTTCATACCTACGGCGGTTAATCTTTTAATTTTCTACAAAAGCATTGTATATGTGTCACGAGGGAACGGTATCCGCAATACTATCGACGTTCGTTGGAAGCGTAGCCCGAGACGTGTTGTGTCGTGTCGTGTCGTGTTCGCGTCTCGAGCGCGATTGTGATTCCAACGTCGGATCGTTGTTAGTATTGCGGTGAGAGTGTGGTCAGATGTTTAACACTTTGTCGTGTGCCGCTTTCGTATGCTAATTATATAGTGAGCTTTTTATATTACTTTAGTAGGTGTGCTGTTTTACGATGTGACGAAAATTTAACGTCGCTGCAATAATTGTATTGTTTTTGAAACATTTGATTGTGATCTCACATCCTAAGGCGGCATTTCTTATATTTTATTTTGCCGGTTTTTCTTATATATGTTTTGTTTTCTCTTTTGTAGAAAAAAATCACGAAATTATAGCACGAGCTCTGAAGACACGAGTAGCACTCGTAGCTCCGATTAGTGAAGTGACTGCTAGCGTGTAGTGTATTTTAAGTTACTTGTATTGTATGTTTGTTCACGTTAATATAAGTCATACTTTTTAATATATCTCTGATTTATTACCCGCAAGTGTTCCTTATGGCATTCACTGGTACTTCCGACAGGTATATACTTTGATCTGTTTATATATCAAGTTATATTGAACTTATATTCATATTCAAATGTAAATTTATCAAATCTAAATCAATGGTCTTTATTAATTTATCGAAAATTAAATGTAGATAGGTAATTGTAGTCAGGTATGATATAATAACACGGGGGAACATGTCGTGTTGAGGATTTCTTTGTACTTTAACCGGAGTTGTTTTTTACTAACCACAGTAACAAGGGTGTGCTACTAAATGTTGATTTTTATGCTTCAGATTTTAACTGATGTCAATATACAGAATATTATGGAGCTTCCTTTTCATTATTTATGACGATTACTTTTCATATAAACAATGAATTTAGTTAGTCGTACAATTATTACAATCTGCATGATGTTAAGTGAACACTGGTCATTTATTGGTACCAGATGTACTGATTTTGAAACTCCTCTTATATCAAGTATAATAAAGCGTTACTAAAAATTAGAACGTGTTTTTCTCAGATTAATAAATAGTTATGACAACGTTACTGTACGTCAATCGGAATATAATAATTTGAGATATAATAATGAAAAGTTTTATATATAGTTATCCATTTGTATTAATGTTATTTTTTTTCTTCGTAGCGCACCCACTATAGACCTAACTTATTCGTCAAACAAATACAAATATAGAAGAAGATGAATGAGATACGAACGTTCAAGTGAAAATATGAATCGATATCTAGTTTCAGTATATTTTGGAACCGCATTCGGTTTACACTGTGGCCGTTAGTTATGGACGTTATTGTTACAAGTGTGTTTTTTCTGTTTCAACAATATTACATATTACGTTTGTTTATCAGATTAAAGTTTGTTGTAAAATGAATGTTTTATTTTATTATTCGCTACTTGCATGGTAGTCGTTTGGCTTCCGAAATTTTAAACTTGTCGTTTACATACACTAAGAAAGTTGGACGTGTCGTGATACAGCTACCTCTTGTTTACCTACATCAAGCAATTTAAAATATAAAAACGAACGTGACCCGTTTTAAATTCTTAGTATATGTCAAGGCCCTTTTATATGTAAATTCACTAAGTTTTAGATTTCAACCGATGTTTTTTTTTTAATTTATGGCTAGATTGGCATAGTAAATTACAAAGGTAAGTGCCACATTATCTATCAAATATTTTAATCTTTTTTGAAATTATATTTAATGAGTAACAAATGCAAATTAAACGTGTTTTGCACTTGCCAAAGCTAATAGCAGCAATAAGATTAATTAAGCATAGCTATATCCCATTTTTGTTTATTTTCCCCACCAACAATATAACACAATAACACTAATAAATCATCTTAGTATACTTCCCGCGCTTCATAACGCTTGTAATGATTTTGAGAACGAGAGCATTCACGCATTCTAAAAAAGTGACTAACCGTACGCATACTAACATTGATCGCCCGAACAGCGCCAGGAAACGCCCGATCCCTTACCGAAGGCCGACACCCTCCACCCCCACGAGTGGCAGTTACAGCAGCAGGTCGTCCCAACGAAGCTGGTCCAAGTCTCCCAAATCACCGACTGGACCTATCTGATATTCGTCCTTCGACGAATTCATACTCTAGCCATGCCTGTTTAGGCTAATTTTGGTTCCCTATTAAAGATAATACAGTACGAATATTACAAACTTGCCAATTTAATCACAATTCTGAAATAGTTCCGTTTTTTTTTTAATTTCTATTTTGGCCAAAGTTAGCGGAGCTGTAATTATTATAGATATAATAGAGGTCGGTGCAGCCGAGATAGACTAAAAAATGACAACATTGTCATCGTCTTACTTTTGGTGCGTTCCAGCGCTTTGTTACGTCGCAATGGCATTGTTTTATTATTCGTACTGAAACATCAGTTATAGCATATAGATAAGAATTATATTAGGTTACTTACATTCAAACCTATTGGATGCTCGATGAAGTGGTAGAGTTATATTCTAGTCGATCCGGTAGAGGATTAGATGGTATGTTTATCTAATAGCAATATTTTCGAAGAGCATCGATTACAAATTGTCTAAGTCGTGACATCGTTTTCGTTCACAAATGGCGACCTGGCGACCATAGTCTAGTCATGTCTTATAACAAAAAAAATCCAAATTTATTATAAAATACTATTGAGTATTGATAAACTTTCAAACGAAGCTAAATCTCTTTTGTAGATATTAATAATGCTTTTATTATATGTGTACGTAGTCGATCACGAACTCTGACTTTCTAAATTATAGAAATGTTATCAATTTTATGAAGTTATCATTATTTTTACCAACTAAAAAAATTTTGTGCAAAGACATTAAAAACACTAGGAATCTATGCGAGTACTAATAATCCTTGCGCCAGCTTCAGATACCTCTGTAAAAAGAATAATTCTCTTACGTCAAAAATCTGCAATACTGGGACACAGTTCGCAGTTGTCCTGACCGTTCGTATGACCGTGTAACCGAATACAGTAAGATAAGTGGCTGCATATTATAGTATGTATTGTAACATTTTTACACGTGAAAGTAGATCTAAGGATATATTTTTTTTAACTAATCATTATTAACAGATTTTTCTGAATTAAATAAAACTATGTTATAGGATTCTCTGCTATTTTAAAATCAATATTTATTTTAGTAATAAGATATGAATAATTAAATTATTGTCTTGTACTATAATAATGATTAGTACCTTTATATTTTTATTAAAAAAGGGCAATATATAAGTGTGTTGAACTGATAATAACTCAGTTGGTAATACACTCGCATATTAATAATTAAAAGCAGTTATGCAGTAGTTTACAAGGATTTTTTAAATTATTACTTCAAGTATATCTAAAAACGTACTCGTTTTTATTAATTGTTAAAACAGTTAGTAAATTTATTTTTCTAGTCACAAATTGTTTTGTTTCATATTTTTGTTTGGTGTTGGGTTATATTTTATGATGCGACGTCATAGTCATTTATCTAATCTAGTCCAGAAATTGTAATAGATATTAACTTAATTAAGTGCAATATATTTATCGAATCAATTAATTTATTTATATCCAATTTATTTTGTGGACACTGAATTCATATATTTTACACTAATTGTGTACCTATTCTAGTTTGTATATATTTTTTGTTAATTATATTTATTATTAGTTGTAAGGAGGTACATAATGTTTAGTTATTTTTATTACATTTACTATGTATTTTTATTTTCGTAATATTACCATGCTAACCCATCCAGTTGGATGGCAAATAACTTAAATCTCTAATGTTAATTATGTCACTCGGACCATTCAAGCTTACACATGTTATTATATTTTAGTGTAAGTTATCATAATGTACGAATTTAAGAATACTCATACTAATTCTAGTCACTTTATTATCTTTAAATACCTTAGGCTCTAGCAGTGAACGATATAACAAAAATTAAACCATGCAACTGCAATACAAAAATATTTTATTGAAACATCCAAATGAAAACATTGAAGTTAATTTACACAATGTATTATAAATGAAGCTGTTATTCTGCTCTTATAGCTAAGTTCTTGCGAATCTACGATTTAAAATTACAGTTTTATTTAACCTACAACCAGTGGATGTTGTAAAATAAAGCGATTCTGTGAAAAATATTTGTTTTATTAAAAACATACATAACAAAATCTTAAACACCTTATTTATAAATACATGATATACCTACAAAATATCCCAAACATATTTATTTGTGGGTAACTTGTGTATTTTGGACCGAGTAAATGCGTAATTATTAGTAGCCAGTCTTCAATATTCATAAATCACCAGGGAATGTACAGGTAAATACATAAATTGTTATTTGCTTATTAATAAACTCTTAAAACGTACATCAAAGTACCCTCACATATTTTCCCCGTATAAAACCTGAACAAACCGCAATATCATTTTAGTTTTGTTAAATATAATAATTAATTATATTTACAAATTTATGTTGTAACATACAAAGATGAAACATCTGAAAGAATGTGTTTAAGAATTCTAAATAAAAATTAGTCAGCCTGAGAAAAATATCAAATAAAACTCAATATTTTTTCTTTGAAAATTCAAAGTCTTCGTTCTGAAATTATAATTTCTGCTGGTAATTTTTTCAGTATGCGGTTTTTTGTAGGCTTATTTGATCGAAGTTTCAACGAGGACTTCCAAGGGCATTTGACATAACAAAATTCATGTGTTATTTCAACATTTTTTTTAACTTTTACATAATTACGTACAACTTTTATATACAAAAGTTATAATGAATACAATGATCCTCATTTAAATGCAAGAAAAACGCCAAATACGAGTACAACGGGTAATACCTAATAAATTCATATAACAACCTTCACCTGTATTAATTCGTTTTCCTTATAGACAAGTCTAGTTTTTCTTCTGCGCTTGCTGGCGTCGTTTGGACGCAATGAACATTGCCCAACCAAACCCAACGAGATTCATGAACAGGACTCTAAGCTGAAAGTAAAATTACATACAGTAAATAAACCAATGGGGGACTTTTTTTTTTAATGATAATAGCCGACAAACGAGCAGACGAGCCACCTGTTGATAAGTAGTCATCGTCGCCCATGGACATCAGCAAGACCAAAGGTGTCACTGATGCGTTGTCGGCCAGGA
>DWPT01003994.1:0-13743 GCA_018251895.1 Agathymus mariae mariae
ATGTTTGAAACAAAGTGTATTACATATTTGTAACATAATTTTAAAATAACTACGTTAAAAAGGCTGGTTCACATAATGCAAACACGTATTACCATGTGATCATTTACATCTTTGTTCATGTATGTCTAGCTTTACTCGCACGAAGTCAGAAACATGTCAGGAAATCGATATGATATGAGTGTCAATTACAGAAGTCAGTGTAGAACAAGGTTTAAACTGAATTGAATAATAATTAGTAATAATAAAGATATAAAAATGTATTGATAATGTCGGAGAACATACAAAATAGATGTCGAATTTGTTTAGACGTGGGTTCGAATCATGTGTCTATCCTCGGAGACCCTACAATCTATTTACATATAAAATCATGTTTGTCGATAAATATTTTATCAAACGATGATTTTCCCAAGCAAATTTGTACCTGTTGCGTATCACAGCTACGAGAATTTTATAATTTTCAATTGAATGCAAAGTGTTCGGCGGACTGGTGGGAATCCATCAATGTCAAAAAAAAATCCTCAGAAGCTAAGCTTCACGTGCAGCCATTGCCAGATTCAGAATACAATTCAGATTCCCTACTGGAATTTCTGAACAATACTGCTAACATAGAGGATTATTTAAACAATCTCGGTAGAGAAGATATTCCATCTATTGTTAATATGCTTGACCATACTGTTGAAGTGTCAACTGACAAAACAATAACAAACCAAAAAACTAAACAGCTTAGCCCAAAGAAGAGGGAAACAAAACCAACATGTCTTAACATGGACATTGATGTATTAGATTCTGATATTGAAATTGTTCAAGAAATACTTACGAAAGAAACAGACCCAAAAAAAGGAAATCTAAAGAATATAAGTGAAAAGCAAATATGTTTTGGATGCAATCAGTCATTGGAGACTATGCTGAAATTAAGCCAGCATCTAAGTATATGTGACATGGCATTGAGGACATGTATTCATTGTAATATATTATTTGATTCTAAAATCAAATTAAAACAACACTCTGCAACACATGGTGTTGCAACTTTAACTTGTAATTGTGGTAAGGAATTTGAGCACCAAGATGCATTTCTCCAACATAATAAGTCTTGCAATATAGACCACATTGCAAACATGGGTTATGTTAATCGGTGTAAGGAATGTGGCAAAACTTTTCAGGAACGGTTCCAATTATACCGACATGTTAAACAACATGTCATTGCCGCACAGAAAAGGATATGTGATGTTTGCGGTCATTCCTTTCTGGGGGATGAAGAGTTGAACAAGCATAGAAGTGATGAGCATGACATTCTTCAGGGTTTCTTATACAAGTAATTATGCTGCTATGTATTAAAAAAAGTTTCTTTAGAACTAATACCAAACTAATAATTTACCACTTCATGGGGACAGTAGTGACAACTGTAGACAAGATCAAGACAACATAGCTTACTATTAGACTGGATAATCAGATATTTGACTCTGTATTTCTACTCCAGAGAACGAGATTACATTTCTTGTTTAATTTTTAATGTTGCAGCCCAAGCATCATCACACCAAACTGTAAAGGATGTTATTTCTAAAAAAAATGACTCAAATTTGTCCAAAAATGCAAGGGCTTGTTTGATACGAGTATAGATCTTTTGATATTACATTGATATTATTCAAGGTTTAATAAAAAGGCAATGTTCATATGGTATATCTGAGTTTAGCTTGCCGGCGCATATCTTTGAAAATTTTAGGACAAAGCTCTCAAACATATATAAAGTCAATAGATATGGACTTGAGACTGGATTCAAACTAATAGCAACTTTGGAGCATATTGACAAAGAAGTAACAGTACAGTCAATTTTAAATATATCTTTCTTTTGCAGGTGTAAATTATGTTCGCTAACTGGCAATAATCGTAAAGAAATCTACTTGCACATCCAAAGACACCTGGAGTTACAGCAGGCATATAGACACCTTTGTGAGCATTGTGGCAAAAGTTTCTCCACTCGTACAATTCTGTTACGTCACTCGCAGCAGCATACTACAATCCAGCAGCAGAAATGTAGCCTCTGTAGCGCTACATTCACTAATGAAAAAGCTCTGGATCAACATATGCTTCAACACACAGAAATGTCTATGTGTGATAGATGTGGTTTAAATATGCTTAGTAATAAATTTGGATCACATCAATGTCATTAAACAAGTAATTCATGGTACTGATTATGGAACAAGTGGGTACAACTTTTTCTTTTAGGCTGGCAATATGTCAATAGTTCTGGTATTATACATATAAGTTGGGAGCAGAGCAATTGTCTATGCAGTATGCGTAGTGCATCAATATCTATCTCTGGAATACAATCTACTATTTGCTTTCATGACTTTCATGGTGGAGCACAATCGCAAGTCAACCCATAAGCAATACTAAATAACTATAATTCTTATTAATAGTTTAACAGAATCATGTAGCTAATTGTATGTAGACAATATCTGATGACAATAAATAATTATTATCCATTTGTGTTCATTAGCTAATTATCAACTATTTTTAATACATACAAAGCGATGCACTCACTGAGATGTCAATTCTGTTTAAATATTTTACCATTGTAAACAATGAGGTGAGGTAAGCGGCTATGCCTACATTTCAGATATACAAGGATTATATTGGTCTTATGAACACATTTAAATTTACCGCTAGTTGGGACATGGTAAAAGTAAGCCTTTGAAGAAAGCGTTTGCCCATCAAGAGTATCTTCCGTTTGTTTCATATCCTCACATTAAACAGTATAAAATTCGTGCCAATTTCGTTAAAAATAAAGATAAATATTTAACGACACTAACATTAATGATTATATATTTTAATTATTCAGTAGACTGATGTTGTTAAGTTTGCCTTAGCCACAACATTTGAATTTGAATTCTTTCATTTTATCTATACATGTGGATATTAGGTATGCAGCATTCAAAATACATTAGTTTAAAAACTTTTTATTTTTAATAATACTCCCTAAATTACTTCAACAAACTTATGTAAATGAATCATAATTAACACTAAAGATGTTACTAATAATAACATAATTACATTTTAAATGTTTTTTTTATTTCAATGAGTGAACAGTTAACAAAAACAAAACCATCCTCTATGACCATAGCTGAAGAAATCTGTGAAGATGATCCTTATTCTGTACGGCATTAGGTTGTTGAGTTGTATTAGAAACTTCATGAATGATGGTATGCTTATTATCTTACGATTTTTGCGGATTCCTGCAAACAAATTAATTACGAACATTCTAAAAAAATGTTACAGTTTTGAGGTTATAATGTTATCTGATATATAAGAACTTCGCTAGAACCCAATTGTAACTAGCTCTCCGACGCTGTAGCGTAAATAGGACAAAATATGTCACAGTTGATTTTAGAAGCAAGATATGGTAAGTGAGTATACGCTCTTCGAGGTGGCCGCGTATCGCAACCGCGTATCTAATACACCTGCCGACTCATTCCTCATACGAAGACCGGATGACAGGAAAAGTCGCAACACAAAGGATTTCCTCAAGGTGTAAATAGTTCTCTACAAGGTGGGAGCCATTATTTGGCCTTCTATCGGAGTGCCAATGTATATGAAAGCGATCCCGTGAGGTCCCACTAAAATGATGTTGGAATGCTTGGTTTTAGTGGGTATGGAAAAAATCATTACCCAATCCTAGTCTACTGCTGAACGTAGGCCCCTCTCAAGGCAATGAGACAGATATATGGTCTTTATCCTGTTGCTTCTCACTGCCCTGTGCAGATTGACGTATCATGTAGTATACAACCTTTACATCATGCAGAAGATTAGATGAAGCCTCAAGGGCAAAGAAAACGAGCAACGACACACCTTCGATAATGATTCTTGCAGCCTCCTTGGGCGTAATTTCAGAGTACCAAGATGTGAACCGATGGGAAGGCCTCGGATACATTCCGGTGGCGACGGTTCCGAGGTATACAGATGTCGTATTTATGTTTTTCGTCCACATATCCAGACGCAACTCCTCAGTTAAGGAGTCCATTAGACCTGAATATAAATTTCTAAGTCTCGTATAGATCGGATTATTAAATTAAAAGTAAAAGTTTAACAAGGGAAAGAACGTGTCCTTTTAGTTGGTTAGTTGCAGTTTATATTAGGCTCATTTTGATATCAATAAAGTATCGTATTTTAGAATGTTAATTTATGACGTGGACCCATGGAGGATAAAATATCGATCTTTCGCAGGGCTCCGTTTTTGAGATATGCGCCAAGCTAAATTAACCGACTTATTAATTCACTAACCAGTTTAGCTAAAGAACTAATCTTTCAACCCATTTTAGCTTCCAGGCTCAACTAAATATCTAGATCAGGCAAAACTAATTCTCATGTACATAATGGTGGGTCAAAATAATAGCCTCATGAGAAAATGGAAGCTTGTTTGTCATATTCATGTTAGGTACGTACTAGTAAAAACGCTGGGTAGGTAGGTGATGACAGGGATGTGTCTTTATATAATACTAAGACAGTAAATAAGCAAAACTGTCACTTCTATATTGGCCGGCAACGCGTTACTGATGCGGTTGGAATTACGGACGTCCACAGAAGGGATGACACTAACAATCAGGTGGCTATTCTGTCCGTTTGTCGGCTGTTGATATAAAAAAGGTAATTCGACTGTGTATAAGGGTTGACTGTCGGAAAATGGTTGATTTGTAGAGAATACCATTAGGCATCGAGTTCGTTCGCTGTACTAACTTTAAGGTTGGTACAACAAAGAAATTCGATTTCTTTTCCTTTTACCTCTAAGTCCGAACTTAGCCGCGCAATATGGCGCCATGTCCGTATTCGGCATCAGCCCACTGCTAGAATTTATTGCTATGATGTGACCATGCCGGCGCTCAATCATGCTCGGAAGAAATGCTTGTATAACCTGCCAAGTGCATAATGAAGGCTATGATTAGTTTGTGCTATTTTTATTACACATGACTCTACATGAGACCAAATTTATTACCTAAAATGATCACAACAGAGATCAGAGATAAAATGCGTCAAAAAACAGGGCCGGGTTTAGAGGTCTGAAGACCCCAGGGTAACAAGACTGGGGGCCCCCTGGTCCCTAATAATTATCCAAATGCACAATTTTTTTTCAGTCGAGTTATTCAATAAATCAATTTATTGTAAAACTAAACAAATTCTTTTAACAAACATATATAAATAATCAAAAATAACAATTATGCAAAATTTAATTTTAGCATTAACGAACGGAACCTTCCGAGCTTTTTAGACGAAAAATCGTTGATGATTACATTCAATTCGAAAAAAAAAATATCAAAGTGATAGTTGTTTACTAATGTTTGCTCTTTGGAGCTTGAAAGATTTTTTTAAGTCTATTGTGGAGCTCCCTTCTCTTGGGGATGCCCATCTAAATCGACCCCTGAGAAAAGAATTCAAGTACGAGCCGGTTATTGTTTGCCGCTGCAAAATAAAGACTGCATTTAAATGCAGTAACAATAATGCTAAGAATACATTTCCATTTCAAACAAACGAATGCGTCCATGTTCTACCAGGATGGAAAAGCTACATATTGATGTTTAATATATACATATAACAACGTACCTATATGTGATAGTTGCGATGACTGCAATACTAATACTAAATAGTCGATCATGAAGGTTGTGTGTAGTAGTTACCCAAAAATGTGCCAGTAAATTTATCTTTATAAGCTTCTCAACAGTTTCGGCTCTCAAGCTCGTCAGGGGCGCACAAGCCGTGGCGCCCGCGTTGCTCACTACCATAGTAACGTCCGTTAGCTGTCGGCGTGTTCGCGCTGCCATGGTGAACACTTGCTCTCTCACTGTTATGTCCACTGAATAACCGTAGCACTGGAATTTGAAAGCTCGAGAGAGGTTGTAGTTCAACCGAAAATAGATACCCGGCTCTATTATTTATAGGTGAGATCCTGTGAAATGTTAATACATGAATAAATTCTCACCCACTCATACTCCCCCCGCACTAAGAGTTAAGGCTTAGAATTGCAAGAGACTTGAACATACACAATTAAGAATTTCACAAATAACATAGAGCAGTCGTCATTATCGTCTGTCGGTTTTCTGCACGGGAGACCCATGTTCAAATCCTGCATGTATCTCTAATTGTGCAAATTATGTGCGTGTGTGATATTTATTTGACGTGTTGGTTGTAAAAAGGTACTGCAAACGAATTACATTCGAAACGTACATGTTAAATTAAGAAGTTAGCTAGTCACGTTACGGAACTAATACGCGACGGTCGGGATTAGGAAGCCAGCGGCCTTCGATAGGAAATAAGTGGTGTTGGTCTCAAGTAAAGGTGGAGCCTTTTACATCATAAACATATCTGATGGAACAGCTACTGGGTCATCAATATAATACGGATACTCGGTTACTGCAACAGACCGGCAGGTCACTTATGTACGGGGTCACCTAACTACATAACTCATCCAGTGATTAAAATCATAAATTAGCGAAGACTCATAAAAATCTAGCTAAGCCATACATCTCCATCTTTCTTGCGTATTTGGTCAACCAACGCGTTGTTGCCACGCGCGTTCTTGTCCCAGCAGACTACGGTCGCGCCGAGTTCCGCGAACTGGATTGCTAGTTCCCGTCCGATACCTTGAGCTGCTCCAGTTATCTAGAGAAGTGACAAATGTTGTTTTTTTTTTTATATAGAAATAGTTAATTCTACTTCCTCAACCAAAACATCAGTCACAGGTTGAAGTTGGTCACAAAATCGCTCAGATTGTAATAGACTTATGGCATCTAGAAGATTCTTAATAAGGAGGTATGGATGCGTGGAGTTTAAACGGCTTTTTATGTCGCTGGCAAGCTCTCGAGCAAGGAACTCGCTTAAATTGGTTTTTGGAAACTTTAATTATATTTTTTTTTGTAGTTACACCAAAATTTGGATTATCAACTTAATATTTACCAGTACTGTCTCTCCATACAAACTCTTCATTGCCGGTGGTATTAAAACTCGGATAGCAGCGACAGCGCATGTGGAACAGATTTTGACAATTAATACCATAATATCCACAGCCCACAGGGGAGCCGCAGCGATGCCCCCACTGCCCCACCAAGGTAAAATCCAGACTTCCTGCAGAATCCTAAACTTCCTAGCTATACTGCCTATTGAACGCATGAGAATACTTCTACCCATTTTAGGCTAAATATGTTAAAAACAAATTATAGTGTAACTTTAATATCTGGTGACATAATTATTGATAATTACGAAATGACGTTATGAAAAATAACATTTCGGTTTCGGCCAGTACGATATTTTTGACAATGAGATTAGTAAGATATTTTTTATTAGAATTTGAATGACATTGAAATACAGTGAAAACAAACTTGGACGTGAAATAATTTCTAAGTGATTTAATAAAAATGGCAAAACCTCTTCAAAAAGAGAGGGAAAACAGATCTGCGGATAAAAAGGATTTAACATTTCATCCGTACAATATCACGCCGGAGAGCGCTCATACGTCGATTCTTCTTTTGGAATCTAATGAGCCCGAGATATTATGTCAGGTAAAACATTAATGTATACCTTCACCAGCTTTTTATGAAATAAACGGAACTCTATAACTCGTCAAGTATAGCGATCATCAAACGTTATACGAGTGCAACAGTGAAAGCGGTGGTCCAAGACTTTCCCCATTACTTTATTCTACGGTTCTTTACTCATTACCCTTACGCTCTTTAAAACTAATCACCGTTTCAAATTAACTTGATTACAATAATAGAAATGAATTCATCCGTTCAGCATCCTTAAATTTTAATGGGTTGTTAAATTTACAGACTCTTCGCGCTATCACAAAGTTTGCGGCCCAAGATATGATAAACCGCAATGTGTTGTTTAATCTCAATGCCATCCATTACATCTTGCCACATGTGGATCATTCGGAACTGAACATTCGGCGATTTGCGTTGAAGGCGCTAGCGCAGCTGTGCCAGTTGCCCCGAGGTCCGGAGCAAGTGCTTGGTAATCCGCAGAATTTGAGAAAGATTGCTTTTATGCTAGTAAAGGTGAGGATATCACCTTATAACTTACAAAAAATATATATTATTATTTGTAGTGAATTTAGAAATGATACTAGAAAATACAAAAATACTGATACACAGATTTGATCAGTAATCTTAGTGCGACAGTCGATGTCATTCTATATGGGTAATGTTTAGTGAAAATCTTTTAGTAGATGAGAAGTTCACAGTTTAGCCTAGAATCATTCAAACACTTAAGAACTAAAAAGGTACATACGAGTAGATTCAATCAGTATCCAATGTTTTCAGGTGGAGGATGTCTTCGTTCTTGAATTTGCATCTCTGGTTTTATCAGAGTTGACGAGAGAGCCTCTAGGTTGCGAGCAGTTAGTTTCAGCAAATATATTAAACAGCCTATGCAATAGAATGAAGAATAGTCTTGATCCTGATGTACAGAAGAATTGTTTACAGGTCGATATACACACCTTTTTATATGAGTGGCTGACAAATATACAGGTCGTCTGAAAGTAAGAGGTCACCACCGTCCATGGATTGCCGTAACAATAGAGTCGTCAGCGACTCCCGACGCGTTATTGACTAAGAAGGAAGAAGGGAACCCGATCATTAAGTGCTGGAACTGGATCTCCGGCACACTTATATAAACATTAATATTTAACTGTTCATCAGAAGGACAGTGGCACTTGGCCAAACAGGCATTAAACCCAATCACCATACACAATTACCGCTGAGATTATATTGAAAAGTACATAACCTAGTGTCGGCTAGTAGATGGGATATTGGAACTATATCCTACTTTGTTCTTAAGAAATATGTATTACGAGGGAGGGTGACTCAATTGATACGCGGTTACCTGATAACAATCTTTAATTTAATAGACAACACATACAATTTATCGCGTTTAATTGTATTCTTTTTAAAATAAAACCTTTTTCAAACTATATTTTACAGACACTCAGCAATTTGCTTGAAGATCCTGTGTGTGCGTCGGAAGTAACGAAGAATCAACAATTTAGTTGGCCGTCTATCTTAGCTCTAATGCAAAGCAAGTATTTAGCCATTCAACACGCGGCCTTAAAGACTGTCAATCAGCTCATCTGTCGCTACAATGATGTGACAGTACAGAAAACGTTCCGGGCGTCAACAGGCGTTTTAGATCTTTGCGATATCTTAGAGGTAGGTATTTCAAAAAATATTTCAGGAAAGAAGGTAAACAATACTTGCTGTAGTTTAAACTGATTTTACCAGAGTCAACATTTCTTAGACTTTCAGGTAACATAAGAATACAAAAACCATCTATGTCTGTTTCCAAATATTCCTATTCAACAACATTAATATTGTGAGCGTTACGCTATCGCCTTATTTTATTTTCATTGTCACTATTCTTCTACATTATCAATGTTGCTACGTAACTAATCATTGTTTATTTAACGTATAAAGTACACACGAAGGCAATGTAACTGAACACTAGGGAGATGCGTACAAGGATTTTATTTTAAAAGCGCTCCACGCACTATACCCGTAGTAGGAGACAAGAAAATAAATAACAAAAAATATTTCATTGATATATAAATATTTTATTATATCTCAATTCCAGTCGTACGAATTTCGAGACGTGCACACGCAGGTTCTTGGAGTTCTCCGTAACGACGTAGAGACTGAGGAGAATGCCGCGCATTTTTATCAGTCCGGCTGCATACTGCGGTTACTGGCTTACCTCGAAATGGCCTTACCAGCTATGAAGCCGCATTGTTTAGCAGTACTTACCAAAATGTCCTTCACTAGTAACGGAAGAGATGTAAGTGTAACTCTAAACGTATAAATAAACTTAGCTGCAAACTGATTTAAATAGACTTTGTTTAGCAACGCTCTTAAGAAGTCGTGCATTTCAGAACTCAATAAATAATACTATGAATGGGTGACTGATTTAGGATCGTAAATTAGGATGAATTGAGTACAATGGTTAAGGTGTGTTTAAGTCAACCTCTCCTGTTAATAAAGTCCATGAAAATGGGGGAGGCTATTGTGAACAGTGGCTCCTGTTGCAAGGTCGCCGAGCGTTACCCTACCCTGTTTGAAGCTAGATACTCGTGTGTGTTTGACGGCTCTTTGGCATTAAAAATGTAGCAGTTCGTTGGTAGAATTGACAATTTTACCTTCAGTGATTTGAATGCCGGATGCTACTTTTAGATCAAAACAAATTATATTGTAAATATTGGACTTTATTCGATAGTTCCGTTCTTAATTATATTTGTAGGCTCTGTACGAGACGGGAACAGATTTAGTGTTTTGCCATCAACTTCTGAGCTCCAATGTGGAACTGCTCGCCGACGCTGCGATGGGCGTCGCCAATATGACCAAGCTATTGCCTTCAGCAGTGCGGATGTCTGATACAAACATCATCGAGGCTCTTTGCGGTAATGAGTCGTTTCTAGATTTTTACGGTAGTGCACAGAATAGTCGATAGTCTGGGGCACTTTGTAGTACTTTCATTTGTTTTTAGTTTGGGCGCTGGATCTTGAGCTTAAGAATCTCCATTATTGACGTCTAATTAGTCTATGCAGCTCTTTGCTCATGTTAGACCCTTCCGACTAAGGGATGAAAGTTATGATGTCAATATTGTTTCTGGTTTATGTACCAACATAACAGTATTCGTGAATGGTTGTTAACATTCTTTTCTTCAGTATTGACGTTGGCTTGGAATCGAGCAACATGGAAGGTCATTATTAACTTTAACATATTAGAAATTCTCATCACAACAATTTCAATGATGACAAAAAATCATGACGAATATTTTTTATAATCCACAGCAATCTTAAGCGACGATGCAGCGGTATGGTTTTATATCCGTATGAACGCCTTGCGAGCCCTTGCAGAACTTTGCCGCATAATTCCCAAGGCCGCCTTTAGCGTCATCGAGCCGAAGACATTTGCTTCTCTCAGGAATATTAATAAAAAATGTAAGTCGATTTGTCGACACAATCTTAAGAACATCAATAAGTATACAATATACATTTATAATAACAAAATTAATGTTGATTGATTGCGCGTGGCGCTGGTCTAACGTACGTAACGTATGTATCGAGCATTCCATGAAGTCGGAATGCTTTTTGATTGTTTGTACAGTTAAAGATAATCCAATCGAGGCGCAGCGGCTTGCAGTACAGTGCTACATCAACCTTCAGAACTATCACGTGAGCACGCGCGCGATGCTCAACGCGGACTTCATGCAGGAGTTGCTCAATATACTGCAGGTACGGAGATTTTTTGGCCGCTTCATCATCGGAGCACGCCAGTTCTCAACTAATAACAGATGACCTTTGAGTTAGACAATCCCACGCCACAAATCTATAGGGAGTACGAGTGTTAAGAGGTCAGTGTTGTGTCTCCAGAGACAATAAGTGCGGTTACAATTTGGAGATTATCAATGCGTTTTTGTTTTCGTACTCACTCCAAACTTTCTTAAAATATAACTAATGCCCACGCATTTACCAATCTGAGCGTGATTTTGCGAAACAGAACGGAACGGTGTTAGACGGGCAAAGGCGTGGACACGAGGGGGAGGATGGGTCAGTCTTGTTGACAGATTACATATTTGTCGTGCTTATGGGTTGTTGCAAGCAATTATTAAATTTAAAAACTAATCAACATCCTTTTGTAGTACGCTCTCATCACAGTTAGGGTCAACGTCGAACTCGTGAAATTTACTTTTCTCTCGATGTTGACCTAAAACAACAATAAATATAATATAAATTTGCCTTTCTTTGTTTTAGCGTATCGACATTAATCTGAAGATCATGACATGCAACGTTATTCAAGGCCTTATGCGTGAAGAGATCGCAAAAGACCTGTTTACAATGCGTGGCGGGGAAGAAGTACGAATTTTTTAAGAAATGTAAATGAAATGGGCCAACCATTTCTGTATAAACAACTACCTATTTCACTCGGCAGAATACCGTTCAAAATTTTCATCTAGTTGATTTTTGCTGTTTCATAATAACTAGACGGCAATCGATTGCTTGCTTGTCCAATTTTCTAGCTTTCGTTGGGTATTCTTCAGAGAACAGCTTCTTCTCAATTCTCTGGAACAGGGTCCAAGATCAAACAGATCCGAATCTCTTACACCAACCATCCAGCATACATTGATAAAGCTCCTAGTATTATAAATTTCCACGATGCCTTCACTAGGTGATCGGTCTCATCGATAGCCTGTTAACTAATTGTTGCTATTGTTTAAGGCAGTATCGAACAATTTGAAGATCGAACACATCGGTCTGCGCACAGCGCTGTGCACGCTGGTCGTCGCGAGCGTCACCGAGGACGGCGCGGACGTGTACCTGGACCTCGGCACTATACATTAGTAATTATAACACTTGGACTTCTCCTCTCCCACCCAAGTTTGTGGAGTGGTCGGTTACCTAGATGGAGGGTTCAGTGAACATGCAGCCAACACTTCCAATTATTTAGAGTTAGGTACGTACATAGGTACGGTACGATTTTTTGTTTTTATAGCAGGGATAATTAGATGAAGACATTACAAGATTCATATAATTTTGTACATGTACATGAAGGGAAAATCGTGGCCAAGTTTAAGCGGTGTGGATCATGGCCCCCATTCTGTCATCAGTTTTTGAGGTACTTGGATTTAGATCTAAACTCATTAGCATCGTACTGACCCGAACTAAACCTTTACTTAATATCATTTAATACAGTCTTTAAACAAATCGAGGAAACATCGATTCGTTTTAATTCACTATAGCAACAAAATATTTGTTATTGACTTCGCATCAAATATTAGTTTTGTTTGAGATTGCTTACCAAGTGCATCGCATATCCATATAGTGGCTAATGGAACATCAGCGGGACCATGTTAAAGTTAGTACTTTAAAATTATCAATACTAAAAAATACTCAGGGAAAGAAAATTGCTGCTTCACAATAAACTCCGAACGTGACGAAGTGTCGTGGCGTCGTTGGTTTTCAGTTTATTTAGTTAGAACACTAAGAACGTGTATATAATTATATTTTAGCATGGTGGAGAACAAGCAAGCGAGGTACGTGGTGGGCGCCTGGGAACCCGCCATAGAAGCGATCTTTCGGAAGAATCCTTCGGCTAAGTTTGCCTATACCGGCCGCTTGGACATCAACGACTTTACACAGGTAGCTATTGTGATGTGTAGTCAGTGTCACGTTGATGTCAGGAGCAAAGTATCCTTTAGATCGCTGAATAGGTATACTTTTCGATTGCATGTAATACTTTTAAATTTTTATTGGTGTTCTCGCCGCGTACGTTTAAAATATTTGTTCTGGGGGTTTAGCTACTACTAACTAGTTAGTTACCGGTACTAGGGAGCGAGTTCGGCGTTTTGCTTCAGAATACCTACGCTTTATGTATAAAAATAGCACCCTTGTTTTGGGGATGGGTTTTTGTTAGTTCTATGTATAATAAACATTTAAGATATTATAATATCTGATACCAGTAAGTCAAAATGTAACTTATTGACTTCTCGATAGAATATATATATATTAACTTTAATTTCCTATCCCGCGGAACATATTCATTTCCCGAGATTAAATGTATCTTTTTTGATTTCTATTATACTAGCTGGTGCCCGGTGTGCTTCGCTTCTTCTAAAAAAATCTATTAACAATTTTTAATATGTACATTCTTTTTTTTTTTGGGTTTTGGTAATCCTAAAGCACTTGGGTATGCAATGTTTTTGGTTTTG